>JBBDGP010001540.1:0-75000 GCA_037952835.1 Lithobates septentrionalis
GAGCTCAGCTATGAGGAAAGGTGAGAGGAACTGAATTTATTCTCTCTTAAGAGCAGGTTAACCACTTGCAAACCAGCCGCCTTCATTATACAGCGGCAGGTAGGCAAGTTCCCGCGTATCGCCGTACCTGTTTTTTTTTTCAAGATTGTCGATTTTTTT
Source organism: Lithobates septentrionalis (assembly GCA_037952835.1). Taxonomy (NCBI): domain Eukaryota; kingdom Metazoa; phylum Chordata; class Amphibia; order Anura; family Ranidae; genus Lithobates; species Lithobates septentrionalis. Next base: position 160 of record JBBDGP010001540.1, read on the forward strand.
GTTTAAAGCACAAAAAATAAAAAATGCAGAGGTGATCAAATACCACCAAAAGAAAGCTCTATTTGTGGGGGAAAAAAGGACATCAATTTTGTTTGGGTACAACATCACACAACTGCAGCTCACTAAAAGATGTTGCCATAGAGACGTCCAAACCACACCTTCGATAGAAGACAGCACTCTGATGACGCGTGCGTGGAACAACAGTTTGCGTTGCTGACCAAAGAGCAGGAATGGTATGGCTTGTCTGTGAGCAGACAAACTTTTGGCGAAAACTTCTATGGATGTAGCGAGGAGGGCGAAGAAGTGCCAGCTGTTTAATCACTGCAATGCAAGGTGGAGCGAAAAAAACAGCTGAAACTTAACAGCTGCTTGACAGAGTAACTCAAGCATAGTGATGGTGGCGACGGCAGCATGGTAGAAGTGCAGGTTGTTTTTACCTGTGTAGCCAGAATACTAGCCACAAGGACATTCAACTCTGTGGCAGCGGTGATGTGTGGTTTCAGACTTCCCAGAAGCACTTCACAATAGCATAAACAAACTGAAACAAGCCAATTCCAGGGAGTCTCCAGGCAGGTGTTTTCCTAGCGACCACAGATAAGCCACCACTAGACTCGAAAACTACCAGATAGCTATCCAGAAAGGCCCATAGTTCGGTGGTGCATATAATAAATGGTTAGTTAAGAAGGTCCTCTGGTCGATGGCACAAATAATAAAAGGTCATTAAGAAAGCATTAAAAGGTTTAGCTTAAAAGAGATAAACTAGTCATTTTTTGGCTCGACTGGAAAAGCGACTGGAGAGGCAGCAAACAGACAGCGCCAGCATCCTCTCCAGACACCATGCATTAGCGTCCTGCAATTTAGGTGAGGTAATGGTTCTCTCTGGAATTTTTAGGCTGATATACTATAAGGCAGGGCATCGGCAGCACTGAGCCTAGGGGCTATCAGTCCATATACTCCTAGTTATTATATGGCATAATATAGTGACGTTCCCAAAAAGACCAGAGATGACTGTACCAGGAGAGAGAGAAAAAAATTGTCTGTAAAGCAATTTCTTTTAACAGTCAGCAATCAATAGCCTATGCCCCAGGTGCAGCAGCACTGTGCAAGGGTTTATTTGCAGTTCGTATAATGCATAGAGTTCAGAGCAATCTTCCCATGCACTGTCACAGGTCAAGCATAATTTATGCAGAGGTGCCACTCACCACCTGGGTCCGCTCTCCCCCAATTTCTGGTTACAGAAGACAAAGTTCCATCACTACTAGGCTCCAACACAATCTACCATCTCCCCCACCTCCTCCAAACCCTCCAGGGTACTTACAGTGCTGCAGACAAAGTGCACCGAACACTTTTTTCCCGGACTCCTCCATTCAGATTTCCCCGGCTCCTTCGCGAGATTTCTCCTTGGTATCACCAGATGTGCACACTGTCCTTCGGCCGCTCCTTCGGCTGCTCGGAGATGTCCGGAGGTTTTTTCACACTGTCCTTCGGCTGCTCGGGGTGGCTCCTTGATGTCTGGAAGTTTTCCCAGCCTCCACTCCTGCAGCTCAGCACAAGAGGCAGCCTGACCAGGATCGACTCCACTGGAGAAGCGGCGAACAGCGCCAGCGTCCTCTCCCCGTTGCAAAATAATGTCCTAATTTAAATGAAATGCTGACACCACTTTTGGCAAAAAGGATGGAACAGGTCGAAACACGACCCTGTCATGGTAAACGATCAAGTTTGTTTCCCTGCACCAAAGGGCCACCAACTCCGACACCCTTCTAGCAGAGGTGATGGTCACCAGGAAGGCTAGCTTGCGTGACAGCAAGTCTAATGGAATTTCCTTGATAGGTTCAAATGGTTGTTTCTGTAACACAGACACCACCAAGTTCAAGTCCCAAGGACACACAGGTGACCTAATGGGGGGGAAGCAAACGAGTTACCCCCTGCATAAAGGTTCAGACCAGCGAATGGGAGGCTAAAGGCCTTTGGAAGAATACTAACAGGGCCGAAATCTGACCTCTGATTGTACTCAAAGCCAATCTGATTTCCACAGCTGACTGTAGAAAACAGAGAATTCTCCCAATCACATATTTCTGAGGATGCCATTTTTTGGCTTCACATCAAGCAATATAAGCATTCCAGACCTTATTATAGATCTTCCTAATGACCGATTTTCTAGCATTCACTAGGGTAGACACCACTGGTCCCGAGATGCCACGGTCCTTTAACACCCTGGCTTCAATAGCCATTCCATCAAATTTAGAGACTGTAAATTAGGGTGTACTGTAGGATCTCGAGACAGTAGATCGGGCGACGTGGAAGTGTCCATGGCCCGTCTATTGTCACAGTCTCACCATCTCCGGGAACCAGGGCCTTCTGGGCCAGGCTGGTTTCACCCAAATGACTGGAACCCCCTCTCTCCGAATCCTGTGCAACAAATGTGGAAGGAGAGGGATCGGAGGGAAAAGCATAAACCAGGGAGTACTGGCTCCATAAAACTACCAGAGCATCTGCTCCGCTTGCCAGAGGATCTCTTGTTCGGGACATAAATTGCTGTAGCTTGTTGTTGAACCTGGGATGCCAGTAGGTTCACCTCTGGCCCTCACCAATGCTGGCAAATTTCCTGGAACACCCCTGGGTGTAGGAAGCATTCCCCCGGGCTGATCTGCTGGCAGCTGAGATAATCTGCCTTCCAGTTCTCTACTCCCGGGATATGGACTGCCGAAAGAATCGGCACATGTCCCTCTGCCCAGACTATGGGTAGAGTATGCAGTTCACCTCCTTCAGAGCTGAATGACTCCATGTACTGCCTTGGTGGTTTATATAGACCACTGCAGTGGCATTTTCGGACTGAAGCTCCACCGTCCTTGACCGTAGGGCCAGATGTACTGCCGGCAATTCCAGGACGTTGATGGGCAGGATCTTTTCTGTCCTTGACCATTTCCCCTGAGCTGTGAGCCCCTCTAGGTTCGCTCCCCAGCCTGAGAGACTGACATCTGTAGTCAGTACTCTCCAAGTTACCGGGAGGAAGAATTTTCCCTTTCGCAGATTCTGATCCTGCAACCACCAGTTTAGGCTTAAGCGTGCCCGAGGAGATCAGAACATTTTATAATCCAGGGCTTGTCCTCTCCTGTTCCAAGCCAACAAGATGACTTGTTGTAAAGGCCTGGAATGGAACTGGGCATAGGGCACTGCCTCGAAGGAGGACACCATCCTCCCTAGAAGACTCACACAGACCCGAATGGAGGGTTGTCTGGTGCCCCTTGTCTGACACACCTGATCCTTCAGGGCACAGATCCTTACGGGTGGCAAAAATACCCTTGCTTGGACCGTATCTAGGATTAGACCTAAATACTTTAGACTTTGAGCTGGTCTCAAGGTTGACATTTCGGTATTTATGATCCCTGCCTAAGCTTTCCAAATACAGCACTGTGTATGTTATGCTCTTTTCTAGAGCCTATAGTGCAAATCGCAGGAACCTCTGATGAGGCTGAAAGATAGGTACATGTAAATACGCGTCTTTTATATCGATGGATGGTTTTAAACGAGGGACACCTGGTGCTTTTCTTCACAGGAAGTAGAGAAATCTTCCCCCTGGAAATCTTTTGGATATATTTGTCCAAATGATCACCAAATAAATGTTCCCCATGAAAGGGGAAACCTGTAAATAACTTTTTACAAGGAAGCTCGGCTGACCAGTTCTTAAGCCACAAAAGTCTGCGTATATGTACAGACAAGAAACCTGCTGTATTGAATAATTTAAGGCGTCAACAGCAAAACACAGCGCTCAAGGAATATCTGTCCGATTTTCAGCCAGATCATACTCTCGGTTAGGCCTGACAGGCTGTCTGACCTGATCCTTTACGGACTGGCAGATACCAATTGCTGCAACAGCTGGCTGAATAGCTGAACCGGCCAAAGAAAAGGAAGCCTTTAATAATGACTCCAATTTCTTGTCAACAGGGTCTTTCAAGCCCTGTGCGTTATCTACCGGACAAGTTAAGTTCTTGTTTAAGGAAGAGACTGCTGCATCTATGGCTCGCATGCTCCCCTTCTTAATGAACTTTTCATCCATGGGATATAAAAGGGAAAACCTCTTAGGAGGAACAAAAATCCTTTCAGGATGTTCCCAATCAGCATACACCGACTGTTCCAACAGAGGGTGTAAGGGGAAAGCCTATGCGGCCTGAAAAGAGGCCCTAGGGACCCCAAAGAGGACCAGGGGGGCTCAGTAACCTCTGCAATAGGCCACTTGAAGGCAGACCAACCATTTTGGTAAAAGAAAGGATATCTTTTTGTCCAGATTGCGCGGAAGCAGACTCATCTGCCAGGCCATCCACAGAATCCTGAGCTTTTATAGCTCTTACCCATCCTCAACCCATTCCTGCTCCAAACTAGGGGGCTCCCGGGAGGGGGATCTGTCACGCTTCTTGCCACCCTGCGGGATGAAGGCAATCATGCCAGCATTCCTGTGCTCTAACCTGGCTAAGGCCGAGGACAGTCCATCCTTGGTGATAAGGGTGAAGCAGCAGTGTTGACTGTAGGCACAATACCAGATAGGCGCAGAGGCTCAGATTGCCCGGAAGCCTCTGGTCTTTCAGGGGATATAACACTAGGGATACGATTAGGTTTATCATGAACTACTGACGACATAGGTGTGCCCTTCCCTGTAGTGTTAGTCCCGCTCCTCTTTTTTGAAGACATTTACTAGCCACAAAAAGAGAGTACCTGGGTGGAGTATTAACACACCTCAGAAGGGAGACCCTTTAATAGGGCTCACCAAGCCTCTATGCAACAATCCTGCGAAGCACCTTTAGCCTGCCAAGCAACACCTGGTGACTCACGTGACCCGGGTAAGGAGAAATAAACCGCTGCAAATGCCTGGTTCAGAGCCTGCTCTGTGTCCCACAGCTGTCTCCTGGAAGCACCGCATGCTTGGCAAACACAGCTTAAATAAGCTGGCTGTGCGTCGGAACGTTCTGTGCATGCGTGCGCATGTGCGGTCCCGGCGAACGGGCGTGGCTGTATTCGCGTATGACGCAAATCTTTGTGCGGCTACGGCGCATGTGTGACAAAGCCGGGTGTGCCTTGGCCGACAAACTGCTGAGCACAGCAGCGCTCTTGCGAATGCACGTGTCATGGCGAACCAAGGCGAAATGGCGCACCGTCTGCCATCATACAGGTAAAAACAGCCAGACACATGCACAGGAAGTCCCCGAGTTACGAACACAATAAGGACTGTAGGTTTGTTCGTAAGTCGAAGTTGTTCGTAAGTCGCAACACTGCATTTGTAAATGTAACTTCCGGGAAGAACACTGCATTCGTAAGTGTAACGTCCGCCTGTGCATGGATGTGGGATGTTCCGGGCGCTTGTTATGTTATCTGGGGCTCTTCTGGCCATGCAGTACATGTAGTACTGCAGTATGGGGTGTGTCCAGAGGTATCCAGGACCAGCGTGGAGCACAAGTGGCCGTCATTTTAGGAAGTTCCTAAGTAGGAGTCGTTTGTAACTCGGGTGTTCGTAACTCGGGGACTGCCTGTATATGGTCCGTTGCAGGTTATTGTCATAGTGTGCTACAATGCATTCCGATCTAGCACATGACAGACTTGCCTATAAAATGGATCCCTCCAGTGGTGAGAAAACCCTTTTCTCAGAAGTGTTTAATAACTATTATAGGGGACATTTATAATCCATGTAATATAGTTCGAGAGGTAGCAACCACAACCAAATTGAGTGGAGCATGTGCTGGAATATAGTTATGTTTTGATCCTGCCAGAAATCAAGTAAGCTATCTTCCTGCACTCTTATCAGTCAGTGTTGTCATAATGGAACAGGAAGTGTGTTATTGGCAGGATTGCCAAATTAAAATTAAAAAAAAAAAAAAAAACAGGAAAAAGCCTGTAAAAAACATTGAGTCTGGGTTCACACTAGTGCGAATTGGATGCGTATTTTTACGCATCGAATTCGCATGACAGGAAATTGTGACCGGCTCTCTATGGAGCCGGTTCACATATCTCCGGGGCAGCTGCGGAGCGGCTTGCACAGGCGTCCTGTGTGTGTCTTTGGCTCCATTTCAGGGCCGAATTCAGGCAAAAATTTGGCCCTGGTTCTTCTCTGCAATGGAGAACAGGGACACACCGGACCCCTGCTGTGAGCCCCATCTGCCAGCAGTATGAACCCAGCCTGATACAGCCACCCCAATGTATATTTTTTGCTTTTTGTGTTTGGACACCTTTAAACCACATTTCAACAGATCTACTGAAAATGAACATCCTCAAACACAGGGTCCTATGCAAAGAGGATGTTGACCAAAGACTTTTGTGCAGCTCCATACTGCAGTGAATCTCAGAGTAATTTGCCAAAGTGGGCTGCACAGTACTGTCAAGGAACTCAAAGACTTGCTCCAATGATCAAGCCTTTTCGCTCCCCTGCAGAACTGTGCCTGCCAATTCCAACTGGTATTGAAATATCAAAATCCAACCCAGCCCAAAGGAAATCAAGAAGCAAATAACATCAAAAAAAAAAAGGAGGAAAGCTGTTGGCTCTTACAACATACCACTCCTTCTAGTCTCTGAGAATAAGAGAAAAGGGAATTCAAATTCAGTATATTGTGAATCTGTTTCATCTTACCTGTACTAAATAGTCCCTGGAAAGTAACGGAAGACGGACATGTTCCATCAGATGTGCCATGTGCTCCTGACGTACATCCTTATCGTGGTTTACCCAAGCAATAACGGCTTCAAAAACCTTGAAGTAAACACATGGCAACATATAAGTGAATCTTTGATTTAAAAAAAAAAAAATAAAAAAATCTGAAATGCGACAAATTGCAAAAAAAACAAACAATATATTTGATAGTATACTGTTTTTCCATCTCCATAGCACATTTACATAGCAGGACTTTAATCAATCAATATACATAGATATATATATACATACATACACAGTTGTGCTCATAAGTTTACATACCCTGGCAGAATTATGATTTCTTGGCCATTTTTCAGAGAATGTGAATGATAACACAAAAACATTTCTTTCACTCGTGGTTAGTGTTTGGCTGAAGCCATTTATTATCAATCAACTGTGCTTACTCTTTTTAAAATCATAATGTCAACAGAATCAAAAGAATTGTCAAAGGATCTGCGGGAAAAGGTAGTTGAACTGTATAAAACAGGAAAGGGGTATAAAAAGATATCCAAGGAATCGAGAATGCCAATCAGCAGTGTTCAAACTCTAATCAAGAAGTGGAAAATGAGGGGTTCTGTTGAAACCAAACCATGGTCAGGTAGACCAACTAAAATTTCAGCCACAACTGCCAGGAAAATTGTTCGGGATGCTAAGAAAAACCCACAAATAACTTCAGGTGAAATACAGGACTCTCTGAAAACATGTGGTGTGGCTGTTTCAAGATGCACAATAAGGAGGCACTTGAAGAAAGATGGGCTGCATGGTTGAGTCGCCAGAAGAAAGCCATTACTACGCAAATGTCACAAAGTATCCCGCTTACAATACGCCAAACAGCACAGAGACAAGCCTTAAACCATCTGTAAATACTTTTAAAGTGTCGCCTATGGAGATTTCTAGATACAATAGTTTGTTGTAGTTACATGGATGTACACAGTTTCAAAGTGTGACATGTTCGGTACCCATTTACTCAGCATAACTCCGTCTTTCATATTTTACAAAAAAAAGGGTATTATATTGTGTTTGTGTGCACTAAAATTTATTAAAGTGTATTTTTTTTTCCTGAAAATTTGTGTTTGATAAACCACTGTGCAATTATTGTGTGGCATAAAAAATTGCAACAGCCACTGATTTATTCTCTGGGGGCTTTTCTTTCAGAAAATATATATTGTTTGAGGGGTTCTATTTTAATTTTCTAGAAATAAATGCAGATTTTTCACATGCATACGGGGCGCCGCCCCCCCAATCCATGCGCCTGGCCCCTAATCTACATGCAGGGCGCCGGACACATGGATTCCAGTGGGTTTTTTTTTTTTTTTAGAAGCACACGATTAGAGCATGAGGCTCTAATTGGCTTAAAAAAAGGGTAGTCTCTGACCCACCCAGTTGTGTGACAATAGCAAATTATTATTCGCTATTGTCTTCCAGATTCTCCTCCCGGCCAATCAGGAAGTGAGCCCTGAGACCTGTCACACGATTGGCCGAGGAGAAGCGATCCTATTGGCCACCAAGAAGGAGAAGGGAGGAGACACAGGGGAAGCCGCCGTGAAGCCCAGGAGGAGGAGACGCAGGGTGGCTAAGGGTGGATTGTTTGCCCCCCCACCCAACCCAGCAAAAAATATATACCACCAGCTGCCACTGATACATTGGCCATTTATACAAACCTGTCAGGCAATGGCTAACACTATAAAATAACTTTTCCAAAGTTGTTTCCTGCATTCTGCTTTAACATATAGATTACTGAGAATATTTACAGTGTTTACTGTTGAAAAGTGTGGAAATTAGATCTAAAAAATAAAATAAAAGCACAGGAAACCACTGTAGCAATTACCTTTTCTTCTGAAATCACAGTAAGCTTATCACTGGCAATCAAGCTGCACACTTGTTCTATTCCAAGATTTAGAAATTCCTCACCTGCGACAATGTCTGAAAAGTGTTGTTCTGAAAAAAAAAAAAAAAAAGATAGAGAGGATTGTCAATGCTCTGTTAACACCACAAGCAACAAGAAAAACTATTCAAAGTGGAATCTACAATATGGCAACGTTTGTCTTCATTCACAGTAGCAGCATATTGCCACAGCAAAGAGAACCTTTCCTGGAAGAAACAAATAGGCTGTCATTGCGGACTTTCCATTCTGCAAATTCTAACTGCCAGGCTGCCACGTGGACACTCTTGCTTCATTAACCAAGAATAATAAGACAAATGAGGGGTTTTAAAGCGTTTGTTACCCCAACACTTCATATTCCTGATAAGTGGCTGCTGCACCATGTACTTGTATGCAAATGTTTCCTGTTCTCTTTGTATTGCTTCCTTTATGTGAAATCCCTGGTGTTCCTCCAAGTTACCTTGATTTCCTATTAAAAACTGACTACACTAAGCAGGAAAGCACACAGTGGTCAGTTCTCTAGCTATGCTGGGAACACAGTGTGCTCTCCTCACATGATCAGACTTTTCCGGACATGCCCCAGCTGCACAGCCATTGAACTGGGAAGCTTAGTCTGCTGTTGCTTCTCCTCCCCTCCAGCTCCTATGCAGCTGAGAACAGAGGGAATGTGATCTTTAAAAAAAAAAAAAAAAAAAAACTTAAATAGCTATTTTCCCTTTTTGATATCTATAAAAAAAGGTTTTGCCTTTAATTTCTCATTTAAACTGAATGGATTATTTTACAAGGTGATCGTTTACAATCACGAACTCTAATTTGATAGTATTCATACTGGTTGACACAACAACCAGGCAAGAGGCATTTCCAGAAAGAGGTCAGCAATGTCAGACACCATATTTCTCATAGTATAGGCTTACCTTAAAGGAAGGCTGACCTGGCCTTAAAAACATTTCTAAGGTAACTTTACTGCTTGGGTGTAACTCAGATCAATCCCTGTAAAGTACCTAGCGCCAAAGGCCCAAGCTGTCCATTGAACCCTGACTTCTTTCCAAGATGAAAATGAAATCTAACAAATGGCCACTGCCCCCACCTATAACTGTTCTTTGCAGCAAGGAGCACATGGAAGGGCGACGCATGTCAAACAAAACCAAAGAAAATTCTTAGCTCAACTTACCGACCAGCCTTCAACCAGCTGAATTGCCCAATCTAACAGTATGCGTTAATGTTCTTTTTGGTTTTGTTTGACATGTTTCGCTCTTCCATGTGTTCCTTGCTGCAAAGGCTAGTTATAGATGGGGCCATTTGTTAGTACTGTTGGAAGTATTTTTAACATTTTATATATGGGGGGGAAAATAGAATATACTAAAACTATAAAATACAAAGTACTTCATACAGGGGGTCCTCGGGTTACAAACAAGTTAGGGACTGTAGGTTTGTTCTTAAGTTGAATCTGTTTGTAAGTCGGAACAGGTACATTTTTTAAGTGTAGCTCCAGCCAAAAAAACTATTTTTAAGCTTTCTGGACAGCATAGGGAAGGGTTAACACCCCTGTAACATTTGTTTTGCTGTGTGTGCCCCTGTTCAGAAGATTTCACCTCACTTTCTATCCCAATGACAATTGGATTTTGAAAATTTTGGGTTGTTGTGGAAACAAAGATTGGTGATAAAGCTTCAGTGGAGGTACCTTTTCCCCATAATAGCTCTTACAGGTGTGAATTTCCCTTCCTAGGGGTAGATTTCCTCTCACTTCCTGTTGTCTCCCTCCATTTGTAAGTAGGAGTCATTTGTAAGTCGGATGTTTGTAACTAGGGGACCCCCTGTAAATGGTTTAATTTTTCATATCTGCCTGGACAATCACTCTAAGCACAAGCTGTCCAAGGTAAACATGAATTGGGTACAACCAAGGCTTTTCTTCTTTATACCCACTGGCCATGTTTAAAATGTAAATCAGAATGTGCAATTTCAAGCAGGATGCTCTATTCTCAGCTTTCCACTGATAAGGACATTTTGTTCACATCTCAAAATAAAGAGAACTTTAAAGTGATAATAAAGTCTAGTTTTTTTGTTTAGTTAAAAAATAACAAACATGTTATACTTACGTGCTCTGTGAAGTAGTTTTGCACAGAGCAGCCCAGATCCTAATGCTGCACACAGGTTTTTTATCTTAATGCACAGAATGCATTGAGATAAAAAAAAACTTCTGTCTTTACAACTACTTTAAGTACTGCCAGTGTAAATTAAAGATGGCCATAAACCAGCAGAATTTTTCAATTGAAGAACATTTGTTTGATTTTCTAATTGTTAGTGGAGTCAAATCGACATTAGTTTTCAACTGCAGTGACGAGAAAAGTCAAAAGAGCAGAATTGAAAATTGTTCTTGAACAAGTTTCTAATGTGGTTGTCTTTCAGGAAATCAAATGTTAAAAGCAAACAAAATTTTAAAGTACTTAAATTTACTAAGAATTTTTGTAAGAATGTTTGTTTGAAATTCTACTAGTGTATAGACAAGCTTATGTCTTTACAATAAAAGGCCGTACAATCATTCAAGTTGTGATAAATACATGCCAAAGGCACCTTTCCTCTAGAAATCTAATGACCAACATAATACTGGAAAATTTTCAATAATGTAGGTGAGAATACCAAATGCTGGAGAATTTAAACTGAACATTTTTATTTGAGAGGCAAACAAAGAATACAATTTTCCTGGGTCTTCTAAATGAAGGTGTTTGGGTTCTGCAGTAATGGCAGGAAATCAACACACAAGTTAAGATGGCAATAAATACCGCATGCACTGTGATGAAGTGTCCACATGCATGGCAGCTGTAGATAATGGAGCCACTATGGAGCTGAGGTTGCATAGTAATAAAGTGGGTGGGCTAGAATAGAGAAATTATTCCCGCGCTAACATGAAAAAGAGTCTAATATACTAATACGGACAAGCTGCATGCACTGAATACAGGTGCAAACCAAACCTTAAATGGACATAAAAATATTAAATAGTGCTGCGCTAATCCTGAGCGCCCTTATTAAGGGACTTCAAATGATGATAAATAACTAAAAAGTGGTAAAAAACATTAAAGTGTTGGCAGCCGCCATACAAAGTCACATTCATCAATATATATTAGCAGTGCTAAAAGCAATAAAAACAAATCAATGTGGAAAATATAATGCTAAAGATTCACTCATCATAAATAATGCCATTAGGTGAAAACTCAGTCCATATCTGTAATCATGTGCAGAAATCAATGGTGTCACCTAACATAACAAAAAACATATGTGACTCAAGTAAAGTGACAAACAAAGTAGCACATAAAGTGACAAGGTGCAAGGTGGAACAAATAAAAATTGTAAACCAGTGCAATGTTCAGATATTGTCCAGAACTATAACAAGCGATAGTGCTAAATAATGTGACTTGGATAATTTAGCATGCACCAGATGTGACAGTAGAGCAAGGTCCTTTTTAATTTAGAATAATGGTGATAGCGTCCTGACATGCAACGGTCGCTCCGTGGTGCTTGACTTAAATCACACGGTGCTCAGCTTCGTGTACAAACACTCATGTGAGAGATGGCCCCTTACCTTAAGGCAATAGGGCAAACGCATATAGCCAGGGGTCTTTACACAGGGTCCTCCTTGAAGCAATGGAGCAGGCGTATATGACCAAGAATCTTTTTAAGGGGGTCCTCCTAGGATGTAGAGCCCTATCCTCACGGTCCCAATTCCAGGGGGTGATTCCCTCGGTAATAGGGGGGGATAAAAAACACGGGGAGCCCCAATAGTGTAATACTGCTAAAACCAGTAACTTTATTAAGGTAAAACTCGGTACTCACATAAAAACCAGCAATAATGTTCCTATCTCCGACGAGCGGCGAGCTCGTATTACTGACACAGCGTGTAGAGCCTGTCCTGTCCTTACACGTGACGTCACACCGCACGTGACTTCACGTGCGGTGTGACGTCACGCGTAAGGACGGGACAGGCTCTACACGCTGTGTCAGTAATACGAGCTCGCCGCTCGTCGGAGATAGGAACATTATTGCTGGTTTTTATGTGAGTACCGAATTTTACCTTAATAAAGTTACTGGTTTTAGCAGTATTACACTATTGGGGCTCCCCGTGTTTTTTATCCCCCCCTATTACCGAGGGAATCACCCCCTGGAATTGGGACCGTGAGGATAGGGCTCTACATCCTAGGAGGACCCCCTTAAAAAGATTCTTGGTCATATACGCCTGCTCCATTGCTTCAAGGAGGACCCTGTGTAAAGACCCCTGGCTATATGCGTTTGCCCTATTGCCTTAAGGTAAGGGGCCATCTCTCACATGAGTGTTTGTACACGAAGCTGAGCACCGTGTGATTTAAGTCAAGCACCACGGAGCGACCGTTGCATGTCAGGACGCTATCACCATTATTCTAAATTAAAAAGGACCTTGCTCTACTGTCACATCTGGTGCATGTTAAATTATCCAAGTCACATTATTTAGCACTATCGCTTGTTATAGTTCTGGACAATATCTGAACATTGCACTGGTTTACAATTTTTATTTGTTCCACCTTGCACCTTGTCACTTTATGTGCTACTTTGTTTGTCACTTTACTTGAGTCACATATGTTTTTTGTTATGTTAGGTGACACCATTGATTTCTGCACATGATTACAGATATGGACTGAGTTTTCACCTAATGGCATTATTTATGATGAGTGAATCTTTAGCATTATATTTTCCACATTGATTTGTTTTTATTGCTTTTAGCACTGCTAATATATATTGATGAATGTGACTTTGTATGGCGGCTGCCAACACTTTAAAGTGGGTGGGCTGTTTGGTTAATACTGCACATGCACAGTAGGAAATGGCATCAGCAATATGGTAGTGATAATGTCGCTACCAGGCATGCATGAGTCATCACCTCCATTTCTCTACTATTACAAGCCTTTTGAATATTAAAGCAGCTAACATATTTGCATCTTAGGGCTGCAACTAACGATTATTTTCATAATCAATTAGTTGGCAGATTATTGTTTCGATTAATCGGTTAATAACCGTAATAAAAAAAAAGTGTGGTGTATAATTTAGTTAATATGTAAAGTTTTAAAAGGAAATTTATTCTTAAATATCTATATGCAGTGGTAAATATAAATAACCAACTATATGGTTAGGGAGCAAAATATCTAATCCACTCTGAGAATAACAAAGAGAAGAGATATATACTGTATATACTATTAGAGGAGATATACTGTATATACTATTAGAGGAGATATACTGTATATACTATTAGAGGAGATATACTGTATATACTCGAGTATAAGTCGAGGCCCTAATTTACCACAAAAAAATGGGAAAAACTTATTGACCGAGTATAAGACGAGGGTGAGAAATGCACAGCTACTGTAAGTGGAAAAGAGGGTCAACAATGCCCATTTGCAGCCTCACTGTGCCCATTTGCAGCCATAGGTCCCCCGAACTTCAAACTCGGTAGTTAAGGGTTCCTAGATGCCCCCTAGCTGCAGCCATTTGGGGTCTCTGAACCCAAAGGGTCCCGAAATGATATTGCTGCAGATGGACACAGTTGACCGACTTTGGGGCCCCGTATCTTGGTGTGCAAACCCAGTGGAACTAGCACCATAAAATATCCAAAGCTAGGGTTTCTAGCACCAAGTGGCCCTGAGATACAGGGCCCCAAAAATCGGTTCAGAAAATGTCAATCACTTTTCTGCAGCAGAGAATGACATTTTCCGAACCTATTTTGGGGCCCCGTATCTCGGGGCCACTTGGTGCTAGGAACCCCAGCTTTGGATATTTTATGGTGCTAGTTCCACTGGGTTTGCACACCGAGATACGGGGCCCCAAAGTCGGTCAACTGTGTCCATCTGCAGCAATGTCATTTCGGGACCCTTTGGGTTCAGAGACCCCAAATGGCTGCAGCTAGGGGGCATCTAGGAACCCTTAACTACCGAGTTTGAAGTTCGGGGGACCTATGGCTGCAAATGGGCACAGTGAGGCATGGAAATGGGCATAGTGAGGCTGCAAATGGACATGGATATGTTACGGTACCAGTTCCACTGGGTTTGCACACCAAATTTGGGGTTCCTAGCACCAAGTGGCCCTGAGATACGGTTCCCCAAAGTCGGTTCGGAAAATGAAATTTTTTGCTGCAGAAAAGTGCTTGACTCGAGTATAAGTCGAGGGGGGCACTTTCAGCACAAAAAAATGTGCTGAAAAACTCGACTTATACTCGAGTATATACGGTACTATTAGAGGAGATATACTGAATATACCATTAGAGGAGATATACTGTGTATATACTATTAGAGGAGATATACTGTGTATATACTATTAGAGGAGATATACTGTGTATATACTATTAGAGGAGAGATATACTGTATATACTTTTAGAGGATATATACTATTAAAGGGTGAATCTGGTATATATCATCAAACTCAGAGATCAATTTGTTGTTGGGCAGATTAAAAAACACAAATTGCTGCAAAAACGCATTACATGCTTTTCTGCAGATTCTCCATTGAAGTATATTGAACCAAAAAAGCACCGTTTTGCGTTAAAAAAAAAGTCCCTGACCCTTTCCAAAAATGCAGCGGCTGAAAAAAGCATAGATGTGAACGTGTTCCATAGGAAACCATATAAATGAACTGTAGTGCGTTTCTGCAAAAAGCACCAAAGAAACACATAGATGTGAACCAGGTCTAAGATGTTTAGTAACATAATGGGGTTAAAAAAAATAGCCCTTTATAGTACAAAAAAGCAGATAATCACTACTGTATGGGTTCATTTTTTTTTACTGTAGAACTGTGAAAGTAATATTTACAGTAGCGATTATTTGCTTTTTTTGTACTATAAAGGGCTCATTTTAGTTTTTTTTAACCCCATTATATTACTGGCCGATTAAATCGATTATGAAAATAATAATCGATTAATTTCATAATCGATTAGTTGTCGATTAATCGATTAGTTGTTTCAGCCCTAATGCATCTTAAACAATGTAGCCAATTACTAGACGTTTGGTTTAAAAGAAATAGTAAAAATGCAGAGGACCACTGATCTGGACTGTGAAACCAAGGATGTGATGAGCGAACAGTGACAAACCCACTCCAGGTGTTCTGGCTCAGATGTCCTCCTGTACATCCATAGACCTAGTTCAAGCACACAAACAGGGGGGCCAGCAACTCTGGGGATTCCATCTGAAGTCCTTATTATATTATGACCATGTAAAAAGTAATGGCTAACGCGTTTTGGCAGCAGTCTTTGTTCACAGCACAATTAAAATAAGAAACACAACATATTATATACACATATATATATATATATATATATATATATATATATAAAAATCCCACTCATTATATGATATCATTCAACTGCAGTAAACGAGACACACCGCTGCAGGTGTGCAATCTCTAGGGGGTGATACCTTGCAAAACATAACATGTTGGTATTGGGGTCAATGGATAAGTAATATGGCTCTAAGCAAAGACAAAGTAAACATTAAGGACATATCATATTTTTTTTATTTTTTATTTTTTTTTATGGTTGAACTGGATGGACTTGTGTCTTTTTTCAACCTGACTAACTATGTAACTATGTAATCACAAACCAGAATACCACACAAACATGCAATTAACAGAGAAAAAGATCATCACACTGCAAAATTCATGCCGGATGGTATCCTTGTCTGGAGATTAAAAATCCACCAGACCTCTTTCTAGGAGTCTGCGGAGTACGTATCCTCCGCAAGGTGAATTTTTAACCTTTTCCAGACCATAAAAAAGACAAAAGGATGACATGTTACCAGAACGTAAATGTTTAACCACTTGCCGACCAGCCGCCGCAGTTTTACTGGGCAAAACGATGTTACCTTACGACACTTCACCTTTTGGCCACTAAGAGCGCACGCCCGCAGTGTGTGCCCGACCCCGATGCTAGTGCCCGGCAGGCGCGATGGCCGGCGGGTTTTCTCGATCGCTTGTGACAGAGCGAGAACCAGGATCTGTGTGTGTAATCACACAGATCCGGTTCTTTCAGGGGAAAGGAGACAGATTGTGTGTTCATACTACGTATGAACACTGATCTCTCTCTCTCTCCTCCTAGACAGTCCCACCCCCCCCAGTTAGAAACACACATAGGGAACACAGTTAACCCCTTAATCCCCCCCCCCGGGTATTAACCCCTTCCCTACAAGTGACATTTACACAGGAATCAGTGCATTTTTATAACACTGATCACTGTATAATCATCAATGGTTTCAAAAATATGTCAGAAGTGTCTAATGTGTCCGCCATTACTAGTAAAAAAAATAAATAAAAAAAATGCCAGAAATATATCCCCCATTTTGTAGATGCTATAACTTTTGCGCAAACCAATCAATATACGCTTACTGCGATTTTTTTTTTACCAAAAATATGTAGAATACATATCGGCCTAAACCGAGGGAAAAAATTATTTATTTATTTTTGATAAAAAATGTGGCATATTTATTATAGCAAAAAGTAAAAGTGTTTTTTTTTTTTTCAAAATTGCCGCTCTTCTTTCGTTTATAGAGCAAAAAATAAAAAGCGCAGAGGCGATCAAATACCACTAAAAGAAAGCTCTATCTGTGGTAAAAAAAAAAGGACCTCAATTTTGTTTGGGTACATTGTCGCACGACCACGCAATTGTCAGTTAAAGCAACGCAGTGCCGAATCGCAAAAAATGGCCTGGTCATTGAGCAGCCAAATCTTCCGGGGCTGAAAATGTTAAAATGTTTGGACACATTCGATAGTCCTATATCACTGAAATAAGATGCCCTCATTTGTGTCCTAAGTGATGTCATAGTGCACCCTACATATTGTAAATTACAGGAAGTGCATTGTTCGTTCCACAACTAATAAAATCGCGGATCACATAATGTTTTGAATTTTTTGGAGTGTCTCCTACAAAAAGAAACAGTGCCTGCCTGTTGGACATCCTTTTCCTGAGTAAATGTAAGTTGCTATTTACAGCAGTACACAGATATGATCACAGCAATGTATTTCACTGGCCACGTAAGGTGTTTACATCAACCGGGACCTTGAAAGAAAACCTTGAAAACAGGTTTAGGCTGGCAGTGCACTATCTATAGCTAAATGTGGGATTCCTAAACAGTTTGAAGAAAGGGAATGAAATAGAATCTTAAATAGAAATCTGAAATAGAATCTCTCTCTGTCAGTTTTAGTCTGATGTATGCACTGAATAAAAATACAAAATGTGTATGTATGTATGTATATATATATATATATATATATATATATATATATATATATATATATATATATATATATATATATATATATATATATATATGTATGTATGTATGTATGTATGTATGTATGTATGTATGTATATATATATATATATATATATATATATATATATATATATATATATATATACACATACATATACATACACACATACATACACACATACATATATACACAGTGGGGACGGAAAGTTTTCTGACCCCCTTAAATTTTTCACTCTTTGTTATATTGCAGCCATTTGCTAAAATCATTTAAGTTCATTTTTTTCCTCATTAATGTACACACAGCACCCCATATTGAGAGAAAAACAGAATTGTTGACATTTTTGCAGATTTATTAAAAAAGAAAAATGGAAATATCACATGGTCCTAAGTATTCAGACCCTTTGCTCAGTATTTAGTAGAAGCACCCTTTTGATCTAATACAGCCATGAGTCTTTTTGGGAAAGATGCAACAAGTTTTTCACACCTGGATTTGGGGATCCTCTGCCATTCCTCCTTGCAGATCCTCTCCAGTTCTGTCAGGTTGGATGGTAAACGTTGGTGGACAGCCATTTTTAGGTCTCTCCAGAGATGCTCAATTGGGTTTAAGTCAGGGCTCTGGCTGGGCCATTCAAGAACAGTCACGGAGTTGTTGTGAAGCCACTCCTTCATTATTTTAGCTGTGTGCTTAGGGTCATTGTCTTGCTGGAAGGTAAACCTTCAGCCCAGTCTGAGGTCCTGAGCACTCTGGAGAAGGTTTTCATCCAGGATATCCCTGTACTTGGTCGCATTCATCTTTCCCTCGATTGCAACCAGTCGTCCTGTCCCTGCAGCTGAAAAACACCCCCACTGCATGATGCTGCCACCACCATGCTTCACTGTTGGGGCTGTATTGGACAGGTGATGAGCAGTGTCTGGTTTTCTCCACACATACCGCTTAGAATTAAGGCCAAGAAGTTCTATCTTGGTCTCATCAGACCAGAGAATCTTATTTCTCACCATCTTGGAGTCATTCAGGTGTTTTTTTTTAGCAAACTCCATGTGGGATTTCATGTGTCTTGCACTGAGGAGAGGCTTCCGTCGGGCCACTCTGCCATAAAGACCAGACTGGTGGAGGACTGCAGTGCTGGCTGACTTTCTACACCTTTCTCCCATCTCCCGACTGCATCTCTGAAGCTCAGCCACAGTGATCTTTGGGTTCTTCTTTACCTCTCTCACCAAGGCTCTTCTTCCACGATAGCTCAGTTTGGCCAGGCGGCCAGCTCTAGCAAGGGTTCTGGTCGTTCCAAACGTCTTCCATTTAAGGATTATGGAGGCCACTGTGCTCTTAGGAACCTTAAGTGCAGCAGAAATTTTTTTGTAACCTTGGCCAGATCTGTGCCTTGCCACAATTCTGTCTCTGAGCTCTTCAGGCAGTTCCTTTGACCTCATGATTCTCATTTGCTCTGACATGCACTGTGGGCTGTAAGGTCTTATATAGACAGGTGTGTGGCTTTCCTAATCAAGTCCAATCAGTATAATCAAACACAGCTGGACTCAAATGAAGGTGTAGAACCATCTCAAGGATGATCAGAAGAAATGGACAGCACCTGAGTTAAATAAATACTTCAGTTTTTCTTTTTTAATATATCTGCAAAAATGTCAACAATTCTGTGTTTTTATGTCAATATGGGGTGCTGTGTGTACATAAATGAGGAACAAAAAATGAACTTAAATGATTTTAGCAAATGGCTGCAATATAACAAATACAAGCATACCCCACTTTTAAGTACTCAATGGGGTTTATTTACTAAAGGTGGAAAGTGCAAAATCAAGCTCACTTCTGCATAGAAACCAATGAGCTTCCAGGTTTTATTACCAAAGCTTAATTGAACAAGCTGGGGTTAGAAGCTCATTGGTTTCTATGCAGAAGTGAGCTTGATTTTGCACTTTCCAGCTTTAGTAAATACACCCCATTGTGTACTTAAAAGTGGGGTATATCTGTAGTGAAAAATTTAAGGGGGTCTGAATACTTTCCGTCCCCACTGTGTAATATATATGTGTATATATATATATAGTCTGCTTCCCTCAACATTTTCCTTTTTTGGTTTCCTGGCTGGTCCCCAAACTGCTGACCACAGTACTACTTTATCTATCCCATGTGTTCTACTACACTAAACCTTTCATCCAACCTCTAAATTATTGTATTTATTACCTTTAAAAACCAGTCTAAAGAAAAGAAAGGTACTAATGAAAAAAAACTAAAACTAAAAATCACTTGTGGATTTAACCAAAACACAATCCACTGGTAAGGAGCACCATTCCCCTTTTCCCTAGTGGATTGTGTTTTATACAAAATTTGGGGTTGATACCCACATTTGTGACTTCTTGGCTAAATCTGGGAGACTTACATATAGTTGGGTTTAACCAAACCTTTTTGACATTCTTTATTAAAGTGTATACACCTTTAAAGTGATTGTAAAGGGAAAATGTTGTTTAAAATAACAAACATGTCATACTTACCTGTGCTGTGCAATGGTTTTGCACAGAGGAGCCCCGATCCTCCCTTTTCCGTGTCCCCCAGCAGAGCTCCTACCCCCTGCTAAGTACCCCCCCCCCCCCCCCTCATAGAAAACCACTTTTTATGGGGGCACTTGTGTGGGCTTGATTCTGAGCCGCGCTTTTTGTGGCCTCAGCTCCCTCATCACTGGCTGTGATTGCCAATGGCTCCCACTACTGCCTCTGAGCCAGTGAGGAGAAAGACAGAGCAGCTATGCTGTTCTTGGACACAACGTGGAACAGGATCGGGCTCAGGTAAGTATAATGGGGGGGGCAGACCTGCACTCAGGTGTTTTTTTTCCTTTAATGCATTAAGGTAAAAACCCGTCAGTGCTTCAAACTACTTTAAGCCAGATTGTTTGCGAAAAATCGCGCTAAACAATTTAACCATATAATACAGCAAGCCAACTATTAGAAATTTATTGTTTTAATCTTCTTTTTAGTCTACACCTTGTTCTTATTCTCTGCATGGTCATCTGTCTTGCTGACATTACTGCTGGCCTGGGCCATCAACCACCCAGCTGGATCAGTACATATTTATTGGGGGGGGGGGGTCTATGGCACAAAGCAACACGTCTTGCTGGAACCGCCCCACCAGGCTTTCCAGTCTGTCACATGAAGATGTGTGGGATGAGAGAAACAGGGAACGCACAGCTATTTGGGAGAGAAGGCCGGAGCATGAGCAGATGGGTGGCAAGAAGCAGAGGAGGGAAGGTCTGCCAGCAGACCATTGCCATTGTGACTGAGGAAGTCCTGGCAGGATTGCCAGGTAGTTTCATTTCATGTGATTATTGTAGTAAATGTTAAGCACACATAATCAGATAAATATGTGGGGGAGCCTTTAATTCTTCATGGTACGTGTAAGCAGAGACGGGGTGTGTGGTTGTTATGGCAGGGATGTGTTCTTGCCTATGTATTTTCTGATAAAAG
Source organism: Lithobates septentrionalis (assembly GCA_037952835.1). Lineage (NCBI taxonomy): Eukaryota > Metazoa > Chordata > Amphibia > Anura > Ranidae > Lithobates > Lithobates septentrionalis. The sequence continues at coordinate 21,455 of JBBDGP010001540.1, forward strand.
GTCCCACTTTCTCATCTCAGAAAGTTGGGAGGTATGCCTACAAAGTAAAAAGGTAAGGAATGGCGATTAATAGTTTTCTTACAATTAAATCTAAACTGAGTGAAATTTCTTATTTAGCACAAGTGCCGAATTTGCCGACCTGTATTCGTAGCACTTACCGGTTTCACTTGTTGCTCTTTTAGAGCTGGTATGAGAAATGTGTAAATGTCAGCGGTAAACTGCAATGTATATGACCATTTTCTTCACAAGCATGAATGTGCTGGTAAAATAGACAAGGCCAGTTCCTTTTCTTCTGTCCTGAGATTAGAGAAGCAATTCTCCTTAAAATGACATTCCTAGAGGCTCCAATCTCAGCTGGTGCTAGATTTCAGAATTCTGCTATCAGCTCACATATCTTCTTGTGCTGAAATTCCTCATCTCTTCTCTTTTCTACTGTTTCACCAGTTCCTTGCCAGAAGAAATGTCACACTGAACACCAGCAGACCTTCTGCTACTTAAAAGTGTATTTTCACTTTTGCAATAAAATTTGAGAAAACCCCTACTATGTGTTTATCATGTATTCCCATATACACAGCATACCTAAAATAAATAAGAAAAGCATATCTCTTACCTGTTAGATATTTGAAGAGAAGCGGTCATGGATGATTGCAAAAACTTAGCTCAGAGTGATCTGACAATGGAGAAGCCTAGCTCTTAAACCTTTAACCCTTTGTTAGGACATACCATGTTCGGGTCTAGTACAATCGATGAGATTAGAATAACTGCCAGCACAATACAGACAGGGATAATTATGGCAAACACAGCTTCCCAGAACCAGGCCAAATTGTTTCTTGCTTCCAGAAAAGATTATCTAAATAGGTAGGCTGCAATTTTTAAAGCGTAACTAAGAGTAACAAAGTTTGTTGCAGATTCCTACCTGTTATTCTGAAGAAACAGCTGTTTGTTTGTGTCCATGTGCAAAGAGAATCTTTATAGGAGGAATTTCATCAATCAGCTGCTGCACCTGCAGGGCTTCAATGAGGAAATTGCCAAGGTCCGCATTCCTTTAGGGCCCTTTCACACTGCAGTGCATGTATTTTTACACTGCAGTGCTTTTAAAACAGGCGTGTTTAAAAAAAATGCATAACATGTTTTAAATGTGTTGTGTGCAGCGCAAAAGCCGTGAATAGCTGGTTAAAGAAGTTGTAAAGTCAGAAGGTTTTTTTTATCTTAATGAACTCTATGCATCAAGATAAAAAGCCTTCTGTGTGTAGCAGCCGCCCCAGCACCACATAATACTTACCTGAGCCCTATCTCTCCCTAGGGATGTTCACGAGTGTCTCGGCCATCCAAGACTGGATCCTCCTGTGTGGTCGAGACACAGCAGAGGCGCCATTGGTCAGCCAATCAGGAGAGAGAGGGGGGGTGGGGCCAGGCTGCAGCTCCATGTCAGAATGGACACAGGGGACTATGGCTAAACTCGGGTGCCCCAATAGCAAACTGCTTGCTGTGGGGACACTCAACAGGGAGGGAGGGGCCAGGAGAGCCAAAGAGGGATATGAGAAGAGGAGGATCTGGGCTACTTTGTGCAAATCCATTGCACAAGGCAGGCAAGTATAACATGTTTGTTTTTTATTAAAAAAAAAAAAAAAAGACTTTGCAATCACTAAGGATGCAGTCGGGTCTGGCTCCTTAACCAGCTATTTACTGGTTAACCACTTCCGGACCGCCCACCACACATATACTGCGGCAGGGTGGCCCGGCTGCGCGAAACAACGTACCTGTACATCGTTTCGTGCAAGATATACTGTGAGCACCCCGGGGCGGTGGGGGGGGGGGGGGGGGGACGAGTCCGACAAACTCTAAGTCTGCTGGCCACCCACGATCGTGGTACAGAGAGGCAGAATAGGGATCTGCCTACAGTATATAAACAAGGCAGATCCCGTTTCGGACAGGGGACAACATGGAGATCGGCTGTTCCTAGTGATCAGGAACAGTGATCTCTGTGTTGTCCCAGTGAGCCCATCCTCCACATAGTTCAAACACACTCAGGGAACACAGTTAACCCTTTGATCGCCCCCTAGTGTTAACCCCTTCCCTGCCAGTGTCATTTATACATTGATCAGTGCATTCTTTTTTAGCACTGATCAATGTATTTGTGTCACTAGTCCCCAAAATGTGTTACTTCGGGTCAGATTTGTCCGCCGCAGTGTCGTAGTCCTGTTAAAAATCGCCATTACCAGCAAAAACACCATTTTGTAGATGCTTTAAATTTTGCGCAAACCAATCAATATTCGCTTATTGGGAATTTTTTTTACCAAAATTACGTAGAAGAATACTTGTTGGCCTAAACTGATGAATAAATTAGTTTTCCTTTTTTTTTTTTGCATATGTATTATAGTAGAAAGTAAAAAAAACACTGTTTTTTTCAAAATTGTTGCTCTTTTTTTGTTTATAGCGCAAAAAATAAAAAACGCAGAGGTCATCAAATACCACCATAAGAAAGCTATTTGTGGGAGAAAAAGGACAATTTTGTTTGGGTACAACGTCGCACGACCGCGCAATTGTCAGTTAAAGCAACACAGTGCCATATTGCAAAAAATGGCCTGGTCATTAAGGGGGTAAATCCTTAGGGGGCTGAAGTGTTAAGGATGCCGGTGGGTGGTTGTTAAGGAGCCGGAACCCAACAGCGTCCTTAAAGCGGAGTTCCACTCATTTAAAAGTCAGCAGCTACAAAAAGTGTAGCTGCTGACTTTGAATAATCAGACACTTACCTGTCCCATGGTCCAGCGATGCGGGTGCACGAAGCCCCGCTCCTCTCCCCCCCTCCTCCTCCCTGCGGCGCCGGCATTCTTGACCTGTGACGTGTCCCAGAAGATTGCAGGGTGGGAGGGGTGATCTTCCTTCCAGTGCCGCCGCGCCAGGGGAGGAAGTGGGAGCTGGGTGCCTCTAAAAACAGGGTACCCGCTACCCCCCCCCCCCCCCCCCAAAAAAAGACATGCCAAATGTGGCATGTCAGGGGGTCACCATTACTTAAAGCGGAAGTTCCATTTTTGGGTGGAACTCTGCTTTAACAACCACTGAATACCTTCCCTGTTGTCAGCATACTCCAGTTCAGGAGCAATGCTACCACTGGACGGTGGAGGATGTTGAGACACAGGGGGTGGAACAGCAGGGAGCATCGGCTGCCAGAATCTGAGGTGAGGAGGAAGACCAGATCTGAGGGGAAGAGGCGGGGGTAGTTCACACCGAGCTACTGCTGAGCACCAAGGGGACAGGAGGCTGATATTAGGGAAGCCAGAATGTGCTAGTTCCTTAACAACCAGCAAAAAAACAGACCCTGGGTGTGTTTTTGGTGCATTTTTGTTGCGGTTTCCATTGACTTCAATCGAAGGTGCAGCTTTGATGCACTTCTTAAAAGCACACCAAAGATGCAGCATGCAGGACTTTTCAAACTGCAGCTCAAACGCAGCAATGTGAAAAGTCTCATAAGCTTTAATATTATTATTATTATAATATGAGATGTATATAGCGCCAACAGTTTACGCATCGCTTTACAATGTATAAGGGGGAAAACACAATTACAGTACAGTTCAATACAAAAGGTACAGGAGGGCCCTGCTCGTAGAGCTTACATTCTAAAGGGAGGGGGTGGTGGTACAAAAGGTAATAGCTGCAAAGAATGATTTGATGGGGGTGGCTTTAAAAAGCTTTAAAAAGAAAATCATTGTTAATGCACGCCAAAAGTGCATCAGTGGGAAAAGGCCCTTTAGACATAGTTACATACCGTATATACTCGAGTATAAGTCGAATTTTTCAGCACATTTTTTTGTGCTGAAAGTGCCCCCCTCGACTTATACTCGAGTCAAGCACTTTTCTGCAGCAAAAAATTTCATTTTCCGAACCGACTTTGGGGCCCCGTATCTCAGGGCCACTTGGTGCTAGAAACCCCAAATTTGGTATGCAAACCCAGTGGACCTAGTACATATCCAAAGCTGAAGTTCCTAGCACCAAGTGGCCCTGAGATACGGGGCCCCAAAATCGCTTCGGAAAATGTCATTCTCTGCTGCAGAAAAGTGCTTGACATTTTCTGAACCCACTTTGGGACCCCATATCTCAGGGCCACTTAGTGCTAGGAACTCCAAATTTGGTGTGCAAACCCAGTGGAACTGGTACCATAACATATCCAAAGCTGGGGTTCCTAGCACCAAGTGGCCCTGAGATACGGGGCCCCAAAACTGGTTCAGAAAATGTCATTCTCTCCTGCAGAAAAGTGCTTGACATTTTCTGAACCCACTTTGGGACCCCATATCTCAGGGCCACTTAGTGCTAGGAACTCCAAATTTGGTGTGCAAACCCAGTGGAACTGGTACCATAACATATCCAAAGCTGGGGTTCCTAGCACCAAGTGGCCCTGAGATACGGGGCCCCAAAACTGGTTCAGAAAATGTCATTCTCTCCTGCAGAAAAGTGCTTGACATTTTCTGAACTGATTTTTGGGGCCCTGTATCTCGGGGCCACTTAGTGCTAGAAACCACAGCTTTGGAAATGTTATGGTACTAGTTCCACTGGGTTTGCACACCAAATTTGGGGTTCCTAGCACTAAGTGGCCCCGACATACGGGGCCCCAAATTTGGTCAACTGTGTCTATCTGCAGCAATGTCATTTCGGGACCCTTTGAGTTCAGAGACCCCAAATTTTGGCTGCAGCTGGGGGGCATCTAGGAACCCTTAACTACCGAGTTTGAAGTTCAGGGGACCTATGGCTGCAAATGGGCACAGTGAAGCATGCAAATGGGCACAGTGATGCTGCAAATGGGCATTGTTGACCCGCTTTTCTACTTACAGTAGATGTGCATTTCTCACCCTCGTCTTATACTCGGGTCAATAAGTTTTTCCCATTTTTTGGGGGGTAAATTAGGGCCTCGACTTATACTCGGAACGACTTATACTCGAGTATATACGGTAGTAGGTGAGGTTGAAAAAAAAACCCCACTTCCATCCAGTTAAACCTGTGTGTGTGTGCGACATGATTTCCCTTTGGGAGCATCTCACCAAAAATACCATTTTTGTTGCAGGGGATGCCTGAAATCTGACTTGTATCTTAGTGCAGACTTCTGAGAAAATCAGTGAGCCAATCACACAAGCAGGAAATGGCATTTTCAGGGGGCGTTCTGTATACCATCTGTGTACAAAACACCTCCAGGTAGCCATATTGCATTTTAGAGTAAATTACAGAGCATCAGATTGAAAAGGAAAGGTCATTTTAATAACATAACATTCAATTACAATATGACTTGAGTTAAAATTGTATTTGTTATCTTTTTTTCTTTTATTAATTTGCCATTTTTTTCCCATGAAAGTGGAGTTACCCCTAAATATTTTTTCAAGTTATGCTTTGTGTGTAAATATTTTTGCAAAGGTGAAAATACACTTTAAAGATAATGTGAATAGCTGAAACTCTCTCTCTAAAACACATGGTTTTTCTGTTGAATTGGCTGCGACTGTTGGAATTAAAACAGAAAGGCCGCTTCATCTTTCCCCAACACAGAAGTTACTTTTTAACCCTTATTAGTCACTTTAACCAAATAAACTGTAAACACAATTCGAAGCCGACAAGGAGTCATAAAATAAAAGATAATTTTTAAACGCAAGTTTTAGCGGATAAGCTTTTAAGTAAATTGCAAATCTGATTATGAACCAAAGGCCTGGAGTAATTGACTAAGAAGTTGGATGGCCATAAGGCAATTCATCTCATTACTTTGTGGTTAATATAAACAGAGTTAACCTGAAAAACTAAGAGCACTGTATATAATACAGAAAGGCCAATGTACAGGAAATGTGGATAAATCAGCCTGCAACCAGCTCCAGAATTATTCATCCACTTGCTGTATGGTTTTTTTTTTTTTTTTGCATTCTTTATATATAACATTTTCCAATAAATAAACAAAGGATAGAAAACAGAAGAAAACAATCGGAGGAAACCGTCCTAAATTCGGCCCTTGTGTTCGGCAGCCGGTCTAACAGAAGCCAGCCATTCAGCCAGCTTCTGTCGAAGGGCGATGACTGAAAAAGATCTGACGACCGGCTCCGTATCGGTTATTTTAGCTGCTGATCAGTGTTCTGGCTGGGGGGGTGTCCCCCTGTCAGAAGACAACAGCACAGCAGGGAAGACCGCTGTACTAACATTGGATTGTTAGTACAGCTGTTCTGACCTGATCTGTCAGTAGTGTGTACGAGGGTTTAGTATTTAATAAAATTCTAATTGCTACGATAATTTGAGAGGCACTTGCTGTATATTGCAAGAAGGTCACAAAGCTGTACAGTGGACTCACCAAATGAATCCCCTTATTTCATGTTGCCATTGCAGAGCATTAGTAATTGTTGGGGTTGACGTAACAAAGGAAACATACATAAAATACAAATCACAGTTTTCAATGATGGTGGTCTTCACAGTCCATCTGAACATCAATCTGTCTGCAGACTAATCATAATTTGAATTTTAGAAAAACTATAAATGCAAATTAAAAAAATTCTAAAAACACCACAAAATCGCAGTTAGGGCTAGTTTACACTTGCTTCAAAACAAGGCTTCAGACAGGCTTTTTTACCAGTCAAAGCCCCTGTCACTAAATAAAATGTAAAATGGTTAGCTTGCAGTCCTGTTTACACCTTGCTTTTGCTTTGGCTTTGCTTCAAAAATTTTACCCCCATTTCACTCTAGTGGTACTTCAAAGCCTCCATAGAAGTCTATGGCAAAGCTCGCTTGAAGCACCTGCAGCTTTTGAGAGGCTTTAATTCAGCTTTAGCTTCGCTTTGTTTTGGAGAAATTACAAGTATGAGATACACACACACACGGCATCTGCCAAGCTTCAACAAAGCTTTAAAAGAGCACCACCGAAGCATTACTAAAGCTTCACCGAAGCTTCAAAAACAAATCATAAAAGCATGTTGAAGCAGTAGGCGCTTTAATGTGTGTTGAAGCCGAAGTGTAAATGAGCCCTTAGCGCATCAAGGATCACCAACTCAAGGAACCAACCTATACACCAATTGAAGTGCTGTATTCTGTAGGTCACAGTAAATCCTGGTGAACAGCTATACTTGTTACACACTACGCTGGTTAGACAGGGTTGCAGACCAAAATATATTACATCACTGTTGTGTTTCCTTTGCCAGATTATGCACTCTGTGTGGAAAAACCAGTCTACAAAGAAAGATGTGAGTCAGCAACTATCACAAGCTTGACAGGATTTATTTCTCCATGTGTCACTCTCTTCCATTACACGATTCTTTTTGTATGGAAGAATATCCATTGCACTCAACAATACAACCGAACATGGACAAAGACTTCCATATCTAATAAAGTAGTGCAAGGCAGAAATGCCTGAAAAATGAGCTCCACTATAAGACCTTCGACAAAGGTTATACACTGCAGAGAAATAGTTACTATTCTCTGCAACCAATGGGCAATCTTAGGACTGTAGTATCTGGCTAAGTACATAGACCATTCCCAAATCTTCTGTTTGTAGTCAAGGAAAAAAGGGGGGAGAAGGACTTACCAGATGAGAAAAGGAGGCACAGCAGTAGTATATTATATACAGTGGATATAAAAAGCCTACACACCCCTATTAAAATGTCAGGTTTCTGTGATGTAAAAAAATGAGACAAAAATCATTTCAGAATTTTTTCCACCTTTAATGTGACCTATAAACTGTACAACTCAGTTGAACAACAAACTGAAATCTTTTAGGTGGAGGGAAGTAAAAATAAAAAGCTATAATATTAAGTGTGCACACCCTTAAACTAATACTTTGTTGAAGCGCCTTTTGATTTTATTACAGCACTCAGTCTTTTTGGGTATGAGTCTATCAGCATGCCACATCTTGACTTGGCAATATTTGCCCACTGTTCTGTGCAAAAACACTCCAAAACTTTCAGACTGCGAGGGCATCTCCTGTGCACAGCTCCCTTCACAGATTTTCAGTGGGATTCAGGTCTGGGCTCTGGCTGGACCATTCCAAAACTTTAATCTTCTTCTGGTGAAGCCATTCCTTTACTGATTTGGATGTATGATTTTTCGTCATTTTCATGCTGAAAGATGAAGTTTCTCTTCAGGTTCAGCTTTCTAGCAGAAGCCTGAAGGTTTTGTGTCAATATTGACTGGTATTTGGAACTGTTCATAATTCCCTCTACTTTGACTAAGGTCCTGTTCTAGCTGAAGAAAAACAGCCCCAAAGCATGATGCTGCCACCACTGTGCTTCACGGTGGGTATGGAGTTCTTTTGGTGATGTACAGTGTTGTTTTTGCACCAAACATATCTTTTGAATTATGGCCAAAAAGTTCAACCTTGGTTTCATCAGACCAGAACACATTTTCCCACATGCTTCTGGGAGACTTCAGTTATGTCTTTGCAAAATTTAGCCGTGCTTGGATGTTTTCCTTGGTAAGAAAAGGCTTCCATCTTGCCACTCTACACCATAGCCCAGACATATGAAGAATATTGGAGATTGTTGTCACATGCACCACACAGTCAGTACTTGCCAGACATTCCTGCAGCTCCTTTAATGTTGCTCTAGGCCTCTTGGCAGCTCCCTGACCAGTTTTCTTCTTGTCTCTTCATCTATTATGGAGGGACGTACAGTTCTTGGTAATGTCACTGTTGTGCAATATTTTCTCCACTTGATGATGATTGTCTTCACTGTGTTCCATGGTATTTCTAATGCCTTAGAAATTGTTTTGTACCCTTCTCCTGACTGATACCTTTTAACAATGAGATCCCTCTGATGCTTTGGAAGCTCTCTGTGGACCATGGCTTTTGCTGTAGGATGCAACTATGGAAATGTCAGGAAAGACCTACTAGAACAGCTGAACTTTATTTGGGGTTAATCAGAGGCACTTTAATTGATGGTAGGTGTGTACTGACTCCTATTTAACATGAGTTTGAATGTGATTGCTTAATTCTGAACATAGCTACATCCCCAGTTATAAGAGGGTGTACACACTTGTGCAACCACATTATTTTATTTTTCAGTTTCAGTTTGTTGTTCAAGTGAGTTGTACAGTTTATAGGTCACATTAAAAAGGTGGAAAAAGTTCTGAATTTCTCTTTGTCTCTTTTTTTGCATCACAGAAACCTGACATTTTAACAGGGGTGTGTAGACTTTTTAAATCAACTGTATAATATATATATATATATATATATATATATATATATATATATATATATATATATATATATATATATATATATATATATATATACACACACACTAAAATCAATTCTAATTTTCGTCAACGAACAAAAAGGTGAGGGAGTGTCGTTTACCCACCCGAACTTCCCGAAGCTCTGCCTGCATGTTAGAGCCCCAGCCCCCCGATAAACTGTATTGGCTGAGAGACACAGGCTCCCTCTGTCTGTCTGCGAGTTTTGGAACAATGGGGGTTATTTACTAAAGGAAAATCCACTTTGCACTGCAAGTGCACTTGGAAGTAAAGTCGCTGTAGATCCGAAGGGGACATGCAAGGAAAATAAAAAACAGCATTTTAGCTTGCACATGATTGGATGATAAAATCAGCAGAGCTTCCCCTCATTTCAGATCTACCCCTTAGATTTAGAGCGACTGCACTTTCAAGTGCACTTGCAGTGCAAAGTAGATTTGCCTTTCATAAATAACCCTCATTGCATTGCAAACCACACCATGAGTGTTTCCCCTCCCAGCAAGGTAGCAGTGCTTAGAACTGTGTTAAATAGCCTTCCCAGACCAATTCTCTACCCTGTAGCTTCCCTCACTCCCATTTACTTCCCCATCCCCATTACGTTATTAGATTTTTACTCCTGGAGTATATAAGTAGTTTGGAAATTCTAGAGAAGTGCTTAAATAATGCGTTGCAACTTAACTAAACCCATTCGACAGAGATTTTAGTAGATTAAAATACGACTAAAATATAAATAAAAGTAAAATGGCATTTTAGTCAAAAATAAATAAATAAATAAAAATCAACATCAAAATAAAAGTGGTTGTAAAGCCACTTTGTTATGTTCATGCAATCCCCTGTGTTAGATAACATTATGTGCTCCAGTGTATGTGCTTTATACAAAATATGCAGTTTTATACCTTATTTCAGAGCACCACTCGGCACTCATGTGACTGCCTGCCGCTCTCCTCCTCCGATCTGACAACTACAGCGGGAGGGGCTGAGAATCCCCTGCTGACGTCAGCCAGGAGGAGGAAAGGGGAGGAGGAGGAGGAAAGGAGAGGAGGAGAGTGGCGGGCAGTCACGTGAGCGCCTCTCTGAAATAAGGTTATTTTTTATATAGAACATACACTGGGGCACATAACTTTATCTAACACAGGGGAGTGTATAAAGAGAACAAAGTTATATTAGCAGCAGGAGGGGAGGGGCGGCATTGACACTAGCTGACAGGCAGGGAGAGGAGGGGGGAGCGGGAACAAGGAGATACAGTGGAGGACGGAGGCACGTAAACTGATCAAGGTATCAGGGCTCAGCAGCCATGATAAACATGGTCAGTTTACAGAGGGGGGGGCAGCACCAAGCAGGATCAGCCAAGTATTGTAGATGATAGAAAGGGACAAATTACACAGCACAAGCACTGTGCTGTATAACACGCTTTAACCCTTTCACTGCCAGGTCCGTATGCCATACGGACCTACAGAAGTGCCCGCAGGTGGCCTAATTACTCCCTCTGCTATAAGCTCATGGTCACGTCAATAACCATAAACTTATATCAGAATTGTTCAGCAGACTCTGCTCAACAATCCTATAACTCTGATCAGTGAATTACAACCCGCTGATCAGTTACTAACCCCAACTGTGACTGCCCCATCCATGCCGCTGCTTCCCTGTTCCCTGCCTCTCCACCTCCCGCCGCTAACTTTCACCTAAAACTACTCCACCCACTTTCCTTTACTATCCCCCTCACCCCCCTTCTTCCCCCAAGCACTGATTACCACCCCCCTTCCACCCACAATCCCGATCCCCACATCCCCCCACCATTAGCAGACATTCCTCCTCTGCCGCTCCCGCTGGCTTCATGTGCTACATGGGGCTTGGGGGGATCCAGATGTGTCCCCCCACCCCCCTTAATGCTCCCGCACCCCCTGATCCATGCCTGCTCCAAGCTGCATCCCTCCTTCCTTTGCCGCAGCTTCTCCCTGCACTGAGCTCCAGCGAGTGGTCATGCTGAGGAGCACGGCGAGGGGGAGGGAGCGGGTGGGGGGTGAAGTTGAATGTTTACCAAGCCCTCCACTGTAGTAGAGTGGACGCAGGCAGCGATCACTATAGATTGCTCCTATGTGTCCCACTGACAGCTGATCAAAGTAAACTGCGAGTGTTACTATGTATCAGACTGTCATTTTATGAATGAATTAAGAATCTCTATACAGATTCCTTATTCATTCAAGTAAAGTGCTGCAGAGAAAGGGACTTTCTCTGTCTCAAAAAGATATGGGGGTCTGTTTAGACCTCTGATAACTCACCAAAGACCCCCCCCCCCCCAAAAAAAAAGCAAAATAAAAAAAATAATAAAAAACACAACAAAAATGTTACAGAAGGAGAAAACACAAACACATTGTAAGACCCAGTGACTTTTTTGGGGGATAGCAAACACCCCCCCCCCTCCCAGGACCGCCTGCGCTCAGCCTCTCCAAGGTGATGGATGTCAGATTGGGAACAGAAGCTATGCCTGTGCAGCCTTTGCATCCCAATTTACATAAATGGGACTGCCTGTACGGGGAGATGCACGGAACACATGTGCATCCCATGGGCGTACACTTTAGTATGCCACATGTGAACGATGCTTTAGTAGTAATTTAGCAGGAATTTTGTAAGTTATGTTGTGTTTATGTGCACTGTTAATGATTTTAGTGTATTTTTTGTGAAAATAGCAATATGATGAACATTTGCGCAATTATTGCGGGGCCCAAAAAAATCAGTAGCACTTTTTTTTATTCTACAGATCATGTGCTTTTTAGAAAATGTCTAGTTTGCGGGGTCTTTTCAAATTCTGAAAGCTATAAGTGAAAAATAGTAACCTCCGGATATTTAGAGTAAATTATTTACAGTTTTGCGTACCTTCAGTTTTCACCATTTCACAAAAAGGTGCAATTTAAAATGTACAAATATTTGTTATTTATTAACTCAATACAGTTTTAACTTTTATATTTACTAGGAATTTTGTCCACTTTGCCATGTATGAATCCACTATTAATGATTTCAGGGCATTTTTAGCAAAAATATGGTTTTGATAAACATTTGCGCAAATATCGCGGTGCCTAAAAAGTTAGTAGCATCTTCTTTTTATTCTACTGGCCATGTGCTTTCAGAAAATGTATGGTTTGGGAGGTATTTTACAAATTTTGAAAGCTGTAAATTAAAAAAGGAAAACCTCAAGATTTTTAAAGAAATGCTTGCGTACATCCGATTTTCACTATTTCTCAAATAGGCCCAATTTAAAATTTACAAATATTTGTTATTAACTCAATACAGGTTAAACTTTTATATTTAGTAGGAATTTAGCAGGAATTTTGTAAAATGTGCTTTGTTTATATCTGCTAAAAATGATTTTAGAGACTTTTTTGCGATTATATTGTTTTGTTAACATTTGCGCAAATATCCTGGGGCCTTAAAAATCAGCAGCACCTTATTTTTATTTTACTGGTCCTATGCCATCAGAAAATATATGGTTTGGGGGGGGGGGGGGGGTCTCTGAAAGCTGTAAGGGAACAATGAAAACCTTCAGCTTTTAGAGAAATGCGGTTATTTCCATTTTTGCGTATGTTCAGTTTTCACGATTTTGCAAAAAGGCATAATTTAAAAATTACAAATATTTGTTATTTATTAACTCAATACAGGTTAAGCTTTTATATTTAGTAGGAATTTTGGAGGGCTGCAACTAACGATTATTTTCATAATCGGTTAGTTGGCCGCTTGTTTCGATTAATCGATTAATAACCTTAAAAAAAATTGTGGTGTATAATTTAGTTAATATGTAAAGTTTAAAAAAAGGCAATTTATTCTTAAATATCTTTATGCAGTGGTAAATATAAATAACCAACTATATGGTTAGGGAGTAAACTCTCTAATCCACTCTGAGAATTACAGAGTATACTGTATATATTACAGGAGATATACTGTATAAATTATTAGAGGATATATACTCTATATACTATTAGAAGAGATATACTGTATAAACTATTAACCACCTCAATACCGGGCCATATCTGACACTTTGCTCCTACATGTAAAAATCATCATTTTTTTGCTAGAAAATTACATAGAACCCCCAAACATTATATATGTTTTTTTAGCAAAGACCCTAGAGAATACAATGGCGGTTGTTGCAACTTTTTATCTCACACAGTATTTGCGCAGGAATTTTTCGAACGCGTTTTTTTGGGGGAAAAAACTGTTTTGTGTTTAAAAAAAAACAAAACAGTAAAGTTAGCCCAATGTTTTTGCATTTTGTGAAAGATGAAGTTACGCCGAGTAAATAGATACCTAACATGTCACGCTTCAAAATTACACACGCTCGTGGAATGGCGCCAATGTTCGGTACTTAAAAATCCCCATAGGCGACGCTTAAAATTTTTTTACTGGTTACATGTTTTGAGTTACAGAGAAGGTCTAGGGCCAAAATTATTGCTCTCGCTCCAACGTTCGCGGCGATACCTCACATGTATGGTTTGAACACCGTTTTCATATGTGGGCGGGACTTACGTATGCGTTCGCTTCTGCGTGCGAGCACACGGGGACAGCGGCGCTTAAAATTTTTTTATTTTTTTTATTGTTAAGTATATTTTATTTTGACACTTTTTTGAAAAAAAAAATTGATCATTTTTATTCCTATTACAAGGAATGTAAACATCCTTGTAATAGCAATATGACATGTCAGGTGCTCTTAATAGTGAGATATGGGGTCAATAAGACCCCATATCTCACCACTAGGCTGGGAAGCCTGATATAGAAAAAATAAATAAAACGATCGCCGCTTCCAAGCCGAAGCGGCGCCATTTTTTTTTAATGGAGAGGCCGGGCGTGACGTCATAACATCGCGCCCGGCCTCCGACGATCATAGAGACTCCGGGGACCATCTGGTCTGCCGGAAATCTCTATGATCTACATCCGGCGCCGGCGGATCCACTCTCCACCTCACCGATCGCAACGGTGAGTCGGAGCAAGCACCGGAGGGAGACGGGAGGGGGGGACGTCCCCTCTTGCCTCCCATAGGAACGATCAAGCGGCGGAACGGCCGCTATGATCGTTCCTATGGTGTAGAGATTCGCCGGCTGAAACCGGCAATATCTGAATGATGTCTGTAACTACAGGCATCATTCAGATATACCCGCCCAAAGCCCAGGACGTCATATGACGGTTGGCTAGTGGTTAAAGGGTGAATCTGGTAAAAATCATCAGACTCAGAGATCATTTCTTTTTTATTTAAAAAACAATGTCTTCCTTCAAAAAAAAAAAAAAAAAAGTAATTTTAAGAATGTTCGTTCGATTTTCTAATCGTTAGTGGGGTCAAATCGACACTCATTTTTAACCACAGTGACGGGAAAATTTGGAAATAGAAAACTTCTTGGTCAAAGGAATTCTCAGACGGTGTATGTGGTTTTCGTTTAGAAATTGCATTCGTTTTAAAAACAGAATGTTAAAAACAAGTGAAAATCTCAAACAACATTCTTTCATTCAGTAAATGTACAAAGATGTTTCGTCTGAATATTCTCGTCTGAAAATTGATGTGTTTCTGCAGTGCTTTTTGCTGTGCGTTTTGATTTTTGCGCACGTGATTTTGCTGCGATTTGTGTTTTTGCATTTTTTTTTTGGGCAATTTGTTGTTAGGCAGATTAAAAAACACAATTTGCTGCAAAAACGCATTACATGCTTTTCTGCAGCTTCTCCATTGAAGTATATTGAACCAAAAAAGCACCGTTTTGTGTTTAAAAAAAAAAGTCCCTGACCCTTTCCAAATACGCAGCGGCTGAAAAAAGCATAGATGTGAACATGTCCCATAGGAAACCATGTGAATGAACTGTAGTGCGTTTCTGCAAAAAGCACCAAAAAACACATAGATGTGAACCAGGTCGAAGAGGTTTAGTAACATAATGGGGTTAAAAAAACTAAAATTAGCCCTTTATAGTACAAAAAAAGCAGATAATCACTACTGTAAGTGGTTCATTTTTTTACTATAGAACTGTGAAAGTAATATTTACAGTAGTGATTATTTGCTCTCTTATTGTACTATAAAGGGCTCATTTTAGATTTTTTTTAACCACATTACGTTACTGGCCGATTAATCGATAATGAAAATAGTAGATTCATTTCATAATCGATTGGTTGTCGATTAATTGTTTGAGCCCTAAAATTTTGGAAAATGTACTTTTGTTGTTTGTATAAAATGTACTATGTTTTTTTCTGCTAATGATTTTAGTGTATTTTTAACAAAAATACTGTTTGTGCAAATATCATTGTGCCCTAAAAATCAGTAGCACCTTATTTGTATTCTACTGGTCATGTGCTTTCAGAAAATATATGGTTTGGGGAGTCTAACAAATTCTAAAAGCTGTAAGTGAAAAATAAAAAAGCAGTGGAAAAATTGCAAAAAATGAACTGGCCACCAGAGGTGTAAAAATGGAGCACAGGGCCTGGCAGCAAAAGGGTTAAAGGGACAGGATTCATTTTTTTATTTTATTTTTTTATTTTAGGGTGACAACTGCTTTAACACTGACGTTCAATTAGGAAGTTAAAGCATAAACCTAATTATTTATACATGATTGCTTGTTCCAATTTCCACAATCACCCTGTTATGTCAGCTATGTGCTCCATAAATATACTGTAGTTTACAAACCTGACATGCAGCAAAAGGGCAGTGCAGACCTGTTGGGCGAGTGCAGTTATATCATGCATTAGAATTCTTGCAAAGTCATCAACGTGATCGGCCAGAAAACAAGAATGAATGTGTCAGTGGCACAGAACCGTTTACAATGGCACAGAAGCAGACATCCGATCTGGCAGTAGAGAAGAATTATGTGTAGTAGATCTTTTCATAACAATCAGGCTAGGTCAGTCCTGCTGTTTAATGACGAATCATAAAAATAATCTGCAGGGCACAGTCACACTTCTAACCCTTTATGTGTTTATGAACAAGTGTGTTATAATGCTGCATGCACGTACATTTTACTTTATACATATATAAGAAATACAATAACAAAGTGAAGGCGGCACCACAGCAAAAATGCTGAAGAAAAAGCAGATGGTGAGGGGGAAGAATCTTGGTCTTACTAAGAGTACTGTACAAGAAGTACTGATGATATGTCTAAATTATACAACATTCTTATATGGTCCTCTCTCTCTCCTCCATTTTTCTATCAGCTCCCGTAATAAAGAAGAAATCTGATTTAGATCATGAATCAAATATTAAATTCTAAATTATGCTATTGTTTTACAGGGTTTTTTTTTTTTGTTTTGTTTTGTTTTTAAAAAGTAACCGTATTTAGGAGGATGCAGAGATAAGGCTATGTTACACTGACAATTTGATAGCAGGTGAGGGATCACTAAAATGCAAAATAACGTTCCCTAGCTGTACGAAAAGCTGCCAATTTCCAATCCCTAGCTGCAACAGATCAACTTAAAGTTTTAGGATAGGAAAAAGTGAGTTGAATTTTAGAGATATTGGCACTGTCAAATGGCTGCCTATGACAGAAACTCTGATGTCACTAAACACACACGGTTTAATTTACATTGTCCCGTCTCTTTCTTGTATATGGGTGATGCCTCAGTAATTATTTTAATTAAAAAAAACCCCATCTAAGTAGCCAGCTCTTTCTCAGCCTGTCTGCAGGGAAACATAAGCGGGAGGACCTTCTAGTCCTCTGCTTCTGGTCACAAGTTAACCACTTGCCGACTGCCGCACGCCGATGTATGTCCCTACTTTGGGGACGCATATCGTTGTTATGGCAGCAGTTAGCTGCCATAACCCTGGTATCCCTGTGTTCGGCCGGCTACAAGATAAAAGTGATCTCTGCGGCGGATTTGCCGCAAGATCACTTTTATCAGTGGCGGGAGAGGGCCCCCCCACTCCCGCCGCGATGCGATGCCTTCCGTCGCTTACCAGAGCCGTCGGCAATTGCGTCTGTCCCCTTGCTGGGTATGGAGATGAGTGAGGGGAAGATGGCCCCCACCCGTCTCCATACCATAGCAGGGCGGAAGCGACGTCAAAACGTCACTTCCGCCAATACGTCTTAAAGGCACATTTTTCTGTTGTCATTTTTTTCAAATGACAATTTTTTTTTTTTTTTATTGCATTTAAGTCCAAATATGAGATCTGAGGACTTTTTGACCCCAGATCTCATATTTAAGAGGACCTGTCATGCTTTTTTCTATTACAATGGATCCTTACATTCCTTGTAATAGGAATAAAAGTGACCCAATTTAAAAAGGAAAAAAAAAAACAGTGTAAAAATAAATAAAATCAAGTAAAAAAAATAAGAAAAAATTTTTTTTTTAAATACCCCGTCCCGACGAGCTCGCACGCAGAAGTGAACACATACAGTAGCGCCCGCATATGAAAATGGTAGTCAAACCACACATGTGAGATATCGCCGCGATTGGTAGAGCGAGAGCAATAATTCTAGCCCTAGAACTCCTCTGTAACACAAAACATGCAACCTGTAGAATTTTTTTAAACATCGCCTATTGAGATTTTTGAGGGTAAATGTTTGACGCCATTTCATGAGCGGGCGCAATTTTGAAGCATGACATGTTGGGTATCAATTTACTCGGCGTAACATTATGTTTCACAATATTAAAAAAAAAAAAAAAATTGGGCTAACTTTACTGTTGTCTTATTTTTTTATTCAAAAAAGTGAATTTTTTCCAAAAAAAGTATGCTTGTAAGACCGCTGCGCAAACACGGTGTCAAAAAAAGTATTGAAATGACCGCCATTTTATTCTCTAGGGTGTTAGAAAAAAAAACAATATATGCATGTTTGGGGGTTCTAAGTAATATTCTAGCAAAAAAAACTGTTTTAAACACCAAAATCTCAAAACAAGGCTGGTCCTTAAGTGGTTAAAAAAATAAAATAAAATGGCCTTCGCAATACAGGGTAAAAATATATAAATAATATCAATAAACCGTTTTAAAATGTCATACAAATATATATTTGAAATCCAATCTTTATTATTTTTTTGGCAATAACATGGTGTGGGTGGATTTCTGCCAGTCACAAGCTGTGTCCCGCTCCCTTCCAGACTGTGTCTTAGAATAAAGGGGGAGGTGAAGCCACCATTAATCTTCATGTAATATCCCACGCCATTGTGTTTAGCTGGTTAATAGGCATGGAGGAGGAGGGAGGGAGTGGGCTGTCATTTAGCACTGTGTATACACCCACATGTGTGACTCTATAGTCACATGGGCTGCTCCAATGTGATAGGGAGGAGATGCTTAGCATAGAAACTCACTGAAAACTGAGCGTGTGCAGAGCTGCCAACACTACTCTGCAAAATCCCTAAGCTGAATTGGGACATGGATAGAAGATGGCGTTAGAGAGCAGCAGGATCAACCAGGTTTTTTGCAGAATACAGAAAATGAATCTCATAGTGGATGAGTGAGTATGAACAGCATGTAATACACACCATTTATTGATAGTTTTTTTATGATGTGGCTTTAGTGACACTTTAAGCTAGGCTCTACTATCCTCATTCCATCATAAGCATGGATGCACTTTTCACTGTAAATGTATGCATTTCCTAAACTATGAAATCACTACAAAGTTGCCCTAGCAAAAATGTGAATGTTGGACAGGAAGCACACATGTAGTTGCAGGATCCTTTTACTGCTTTCTGAGGCAGAAATGGTACAAACAGTGTAATTGCTTGCTAGCGTAAAAGGAATGGTATTTGGTGCATGAGGCCCACCATACAAATACCACATGCGTGCAGCAAGAAGAACCATTTTGCCAGTAAAAGACTACCGTGCCTTGCAAAAGTATTCACCCCCTTGGCATTTTTCGTGTTTTATTACCTCACAACCAGGAATCAACATGGATTGTTTGAGGATTTGCATAATTTAACTTACACAACATGCCCACAACTTTAAAGATTTATTTTTTTTTAGGCCTCATTCTCACGAGGCGGATTCGCTTCCACGGAGTCCACCTCGGTCCGCCGGCTCAGCAGGAGATCTCTCCGTTGATCTCCTCTGAGCCAGCGGATGACAGGTCCCTCTCTGCTCACTGAGCGGGGAGGGACTTGTAGAGCGCCGCTGGTTTCTATGGAGAGATCAGACGAAAACGGACAGCAAAACTGCTCCAGCTCCTTCAAGTTGGATGGTTTGCGCTTGTGAACAGCAATCTTTAAGTCTGACCACAGATTTTTTTATTGGATTGTAGGGGTGCAACGGATCAAAAATCTCACGGATCGGATCGATCCTCGGATCAGAGTCACGGATCGGATCGATCCTCGGATCAGCATAAAAAAAAAAAAAAAACCCAAAAACACACAAATCTTGTTACACCCACCGGAGTTTTAGATTTAAAAGCTATTTTCAACACAAAACCGAGCTTATATGCATAAATACAGTATTTGTGCATATAAGCTCAGTTTTGTGTTGAAAATGGCTTTTAAATGTAAAACTCCGGTGGGTGTAACAAGATGTCCGCTTGCCCCCTTCTCACTCTATCATTATTGTACTGTGCAGGAGTGTGGGGTGTAGCAAGATGGCGGCGACGAAATGTCACTTCCTGTCGAGACAGCGGCCACTTCCGGGTGTACCAAGATGGCCGCCGCTCCGGAGCTAGGCCGAAGCCGGGGACTTTCCTATGACTGAGGCCGAAAAGTGTTCCGCGGATCGCGGGTGTGCCGATCCGCGGAGGGTGATCCGTACGGATCACGGATCGGCAACGATCCGTTGCACCCCTATTGGATTGAGGTCTGGGCTTTGACTAGGCCATTCCAACACATGTTTCCCCTTAAACCACTCATGTGTTGCTTTAGCAGTGTGTTTGGGGCCATTGTCAACCTGGAAGGTGAACCTCCGTCCTAGCCTCAAATCACACACAGTGGTACAGGTTTGCTCAAGAATATCCCTGTATTTAGCACCATCCATCTTTACCTCAACTCTGACCAGTTTCCCAGTCCCGACTGCTGAAAAACATCCTGACAGCATGATGCTGCCACCACCATGTTTTACTGTGGGGATGGTGTTCTTTGGGTGATGTGTTGGGTTTGCGCCAGACATATCGTTTTCTTTGATGGCCAAAAAGTAATATTTTAGTCTCATCAGACCAGAGCACCTTCCTCCATACATTTTGGGAGTCTCCCACATGCCTTTTCGCAAACTCAAAATGTGCCATTTTGTTTTTTGCTGAAAGTAATGGCTTTCTTCTGGCCACTCTGCCATTAAGCACAACTCTATGGAGTGTAGGGCTTATTGTCGTCCTATGTACAGATACTCCAGTCTCTGCTGTGGAACTCTGCAGCTTCTCCAGGGTTACCTTAGGTCTCTGTGCTGCCTCTCTGATTAATGCCCCCCTTGCCCGGTCCGTGAGTTTTGGTGTGCGGCCGTCTCTTGGCAGGTTTGATGTTCTGCCATGTTCTTACCATTTGTTTATGATAGATTTGATGGTGCTCCTAAGGATCAAATATTTGGATTTATTTTATAACCTAACCCTGAATTGTACTTCTCAACATTGTCCCTTACTTGTTTGGAGAGTTCCTTGGTCTTCATGGCAGTGTTTGGTTAGTGGTGCCTCTTGCTTAGGTGTTGCAGCCTCTGGGGCCTTTCAAAAAGGTGTGTGTATGTAATGACAGATCATGTGGCACTTAGATTGCACACAGGTGGACATCATTTCACTAATTATGGGACTTCTGAAAGTAATTGGTTGCACCGGAGCTTTTTATGGGCTTCATAACAAAGGGGTGAATACATACACACGTGCCAATTATCAGTTTTTTATTTCTGAAAAATAGTTTTTTTATGTATGTATTTTCAGATTTAAAAAAATGTATGTATTTAAATTCAGACTAAAAAAAACATTGAACTAAAAGCTGTAATGTAACAAAATGGGTAAAAAGCCAAGGGGGGTGAATACTTTTGCAAGGCACTGTATGTCCCTAATAATCAGAAAAGCCAGACTGTTTTCCCTGATATTCTGTTCATTACTGCTGATAAAGCATTAAAAGAGACGTATGGGTTTAAATAAAAAAAACATTTATATTCACCTAGGTGGATGCAGCATTCATTTGAGGCTGCATATGTCCCTTGTCGCTTTAGACTGAGAACTGAGTGATCAAAGACTGCTGATCACTTGGTTTTCAGACTTCAGCGAGCCGGTAACCGTTGGTCACCGGCTCTCTGCTCTGCAAAAGCCCACTGGTGCGATGGGCTGTGGAGGGGGCAGGAGCGGCTAGCTCAGTTTTCCAGCAGGTCCTCCAATCCCAGAAGATGATAGTTTTGGGGAAACGCATGGGGTGGAGTGCACGTGTGATGTCATTGCGGCTGGTAGGACAGGTGACACCGCGGCCAGCTCATAACACGGCTCATTTTTTCTGTGCCTCAATGTAAGAGTAACTATTTTTTCCAATAAACCTGTTAAAGTGATTCGCGCTATGAGGCTTCTCCCTGTTCACATTACATACACGCTCCTGTGGCGAGTGGATCTCACCCAAAAAAAAGGCCTATGTGTCTGCGAGATGGCTGTGGAGACACGCTCACTGGGAAGCATTTGCCGTTGAGAGGGATTACAATCCAAGTGATGGAGATCTATGCGGTTTGGTAAGAGGCTAATTGTTGCACCAAGGAGCACGTCCTTTTTTTACACTGGAGCATGGTTTGGAGTGATATTGGAATGTTCTGCACCTAGCACCTTATTACAGCGAGACACAAATTTTGGATAGAGTTTATGTTTAACTTGTCATGTATATTTAATTGAGATACTGTTCGTGATCCATTTACATTTTTTGTCATTTATTGCATGTTTGCACAGTATATCTGCACTTGCACTTTGGTTTTTCTTTGTACTTAATTTGCATTGTGCTATATTGTATATGATTTAAAAGGAACAGCGCACCATTTTTGTATTCGTAGTTTATGTATCCAGTATCCTAGGATTTGTGTTGCAGCGGTTCACGGTAGCACTAGGGCCTAGTGCAAAATATTTTTCTATGTTAAAGCTCACTGGGAGGCTGAGACAGCTGCCAGTCCAGGCACCTGGGTGGGTTCTGACTTTAAAGTCAGGATCTATCCAGAGTCTGGGCTGGCTGAGTGACATCAGCCAACAGCAGACTTTAACCCACTGGCAGCTGAAAAAGGGGTCACAGGAGTGCAGAACGAACTGCACTCTTGTGATCCCCCAGAGAAGTACAGCTAAAATAGCTTTCGCTATGCTTCTCCTTCAAGAAATCTAACCAGCTCTCGTAATCTATAATGGGGAGACCACCTGACACATTGGCATTTGTTTAATTCTAAGACATTGGATCCCCATGATCACCTTTGATGTCTCCAATCAAATTACTATAATAGATAGGGTTGTCCCGATACCGATACTAGTATCAGTACCGATACCGAGCATTTGCCCAAGTACTTGTACTCGGGCAAATGCTCCCGATGCTTCCGCCGATACCTAAACAGTCAGCGGTGATCAGCGCCTGGGGGAGTTACAAGCTTCTCCCCCCGCGGCTTTAGTGACATACAGCGGTGATCGGTGCTTGTAACTCCCCCACATGCGATCACCGCTGACTGTCACCTCATCCTCCTCCATGCCCCCTCCGTTCCTCTGTCCCCCTATGCTGTCCCCCTCCGTTGCTCTGTCCCCCTCCATTCCGGCGTTCCGCTGTCCCCCTCCGTTGCTCTGTCCCCCTCCATTCCGGCGTTCCGCTGTCCCCCTCCGCTGTCCTGTCCCCCTCCGTTGCTCTGTCCCCCTCCATTCCGGCGTTCCGCTGTCCCCCTCCGCTGTCCTGTCCCCCTCCGTTGCTCTGTCCCCCTCCATTCCGGCGTTCCGCTGTCCCCCTCCGCTGTCCTGTCCCCCTCCATTCCGGCGTTCCGCTGTCCCCCTCCGCTGTCCTGTCCCCCTCCATTCCGGCGTTCCGCTGCCCCCCTCCGCTGTCCTGTCCCCCTCCGTTCCGGCGCTGTCCTGTCCCCCTCCGTTCCGGCGCTCCCCTGTCCCCCTCAGCTGTCCTGTCCCCCTCCGTTCCGGCGCTGTCCTGTCCCCCTCCGTTCCGGCGCTGTCCTGTCCCCCTCCGTTCCGGCGCTCCCCTGTCCCCCTCAGCTGTCCTGTCCCCCTCCGTTCCGGCGTTCCCCTGTCCCCCTCCGCTGTCCTGTCCCCCTCCGTTCCGGCGTTCCCCTGTCCCCCTCCGCTGTCCTGTCCCCCTCCGTTCCCCTGTCCCCCTCCGCTGTCCTGTCCCCCCTCCGCTGTCCTGTCCCCCCTCCGCTGTCCTGTCCCCCCTCCGCTGTCCTGTCCCCCCTCCGCTGTCCTGTCCCCCCTCCGCTGTCCTGTCCCCTTCCATTGTTCTGTCCCCTTCCATTGTTCTGTCCCCTTCCATTGTTCTGTCCCCTTCCATTGTTCTGTCCCCTTCCATTGTTCTGTCCCCCTCCGGAGACTGGGGAATCTCTATCCTCTGTCTCTTTCTCTGTCTCAAAAGGGAGATATCAGAGGTCTGTTAAGACCCCTGATATCTCACCAAAGCCCCCCAACAGGGCTGATTAAAAAAAAAAAAAAAAACACATATTGCAATAAAGAATAAAAAAAAAAATTATTGTAAAAAAAATAATGAATGTAAATAAAAAGAAAAACACACAGAAACCATTCACCCCCTACCCCCCCCCCCCCCCCCCTAAAACCAAAAAAAACAAAAAAAAACACTGTCACATGACATTAAAAAAAGAGTATCGGTAATCGGTATCGGCGAGTACTTGTACTCGGTCCTAAAAACGTGGTATCAGGACAACCCGAATAATAGATATATATATATATCTCCATAGGTGTCCTATTAAACTACACTGTAAATATACTAATTATCTCAAGCACCAAAAACACATATAAACGTCTCAAATTATTATTTTTATTACAAACTTTTTATGGAAAAGGTATTGTCATCAAACATGAATCACATTAAGAGATGTTGATTACATATAATATACAGTCTCATAAAAAAAATGTTAAACTCACCTGCAAATATGTTGGCCTGATCTAACAACTCTGTACAAGCATGCATGTCAGCAAAAGCTCGGATTCCCAAGCAGTTGGAAGGATGTAGCTGGGATTCCAAGAACTCGCAGCAGGTTTTTCTCACATCTTGAAGCTGTAGGAGACTGGCTGCTGGAAGTAAAACCTGCAAAGATAACGTGAACATATCAGAAACTGAACTCTGGGTACAATAAAAAGTTCCACCTGCATTGGGGCTCCCTCTGCAATTTTGTCTAGAGGGTACATAAAAAGAGTTTTATCTAATCTATCCCTTGCTGGTTCAGCAGCTGGCACGCTTCTCCTCTAAGGCCATCTTCACGTATATGCAGGTTGCGGCTGATGCATTTTTCCATGGCGTTTCTGAACATGGGTTTGTGATGCATTTCGCTTTTTTTTTTTAATTAATTTTTTGGCTAATAAGAAAATATGACGGTTGCGACTTTACAATCTGCCACTCAAGTCACATCAAAGCAGTGCAGGAACCGTTATGTGTTCAAAGTCACATGTTAGGGTTAAGGGCTAGAGTTAAAGTGGTTGTAAAGTCAGAAGGATTACTGCCAGCCCCTCTGTTCTACCAAGCTGTACTACACAGTGACTGTAAAGGTTTGTATAAAAATTATGTTGCTAAATACCTTATTACAGATTGTTTCTGTTTGGTCATGTGACCTCCAGCAGCTCTCCTCCCCCATCTAAGGGCCCCACTGCAACAGAACATCATTAAATTTGGCAAAAGCACAATGTTTTAAACCAAATGCCATGCATGTCACAGGGTGAAAACGCAGGAGCACATTTCCGAGACAGTTGTCACCTTATAACAGAAAATGCTTGCACAAGGAAATTTATGATAGGATCACGACACTAGCAAATATTTAAGTTAAAAAAAAAAAACATTTGAAATTGCACGTAAAGGTTCTATGAGATTTAAGTAATTGGGTTAAGACCTACTCTATTATTAAAGTTGTTGTGCCAGTCAGTACAGTCTATATGTCAGGGCATACGCTTCCATTGACTACAACACTTGCTTGTCACTTCCAGTCCAAGTCAGACTTAAATGACAATTTTAAAAATGTTATTGGTCATCATGCAGGTCCCCCCATTAAAAAGAATTTGTATGAAATGCCAATAGGGAATAAGCGCAAGAAAAGAAGTGGACTTTTAAAAAAGTGGGGAAAAAAATAAAATGCTTTTGCTCAACAGTCAGCGGTTTTTCAAACACTTCATGGAAATATCGAAGGATTACTTGTACAAGATCCCATTTAACAATCCTATATATGACTGCCCATAGGCAGATCATCTCTCAGCAAAGAAAAGAGGCTATGAAATCTTTCTGTATCTGTCATAAGAGAAGACTACTACTACTTTCCTTACACTCAACATGACTTCAGTGCTGGAAAGAATGTTCTATAGAGAAAATGGAACATTCAGTTTAAAAAAGGAAATGAAAGGCAAAACATTAGTGTATAGATATAAATAAACCATACTTTTCCCCCCTTTTTTATATAAATGATCACATTCCCTCTGTTCTCAGCTGCATAAGAGCTAGAGGAAGAGAAACAGCAGCACACTGAGATTACCAGTGAATGGCTGTGCAAGGGGAAGGTGTCAGGACAAGTCTGATCATTGGAGGATAGCAGGCTATATTCCAAGCACAGCTAGAGAACTGACCACAGTGTGTTCTCCTGCTTAGTGTGGTCAGTTTTTAATAGGAAAGCAGAGGGACTGGGAGGAACACCAGTGATTTCACACAAAAGAAACAATACAAAGAAAAAACAGGATACTTTTTCATACACATACATAGTACAGCAGGAATTAGGAAATGTTGGGTTTACATATGCTTTAAGTGTATCCAGAGGTTTAACCACTTATGGACCGCCGGCCGCAGTTTTACGTCGGCTGTTTGAAGGAGAATATCGTTGTTATGGCAGCAGCTAGCTGCCATAACCCCGGTATCCTCTTCTTCAGCGGGCGGTCTGCTACAAAATTAAAGTGCTCTCCTCAGTGGATTCGCCGCAAGATCACTTTTAATCGGCAGCGGGAGAGGGCCCCGCACACTCTGGTGCCCTCCGCCGCTTACCGGAGCCGGCGATCGGGTCCGGTCACTTGCTGGGTATGGAGACAAGTGAGGGGAAGATGGCCCCCACCCGTCTCCATACAATTGCTGGGCGGAAGCGACGTCAAAACGTCACTTCCACCCAAAGCTCTTAAAGTGCCATTTTTTCTAAATGATTTTTTAAATGACAATTTTTTTATTTACTATTGCATTTTAGTGTAAATATGAGATCTGAGGTCTTTTTGACCCCAGATCTCATATTTAAAAGAGGTCCCGTCATGCTTTTTTTCTATTATAAGAGATGTTTACATTCCTTTTAATGTGAATAAAAGTGACAATTTTTTTATTTTTTTTAAAAAGTGTAAAAATAAAAAATAAAAGATAAAATAAATAAGAAAAAAAAATGTTTACACACGCCCTGTTCCGATGAGCTCACGTGCAGAAGCAAACGCATACGTGAGTAGCGCCCGCATATGAAAACAGTGTTCAAACCACACATGTGAGGTATCACCACGATCGGTAGAGTGAGAGCAATAATTCTACCCCTAGACCTCCTCTGTAACTTAACCACTTGCTATCCGCGCTATAGCCGAATGACGGCTACAGCGCGGACCTGCATTCCCGGGAGGCCGTCATATGACGGCCTCCGCTGTGCACGTGCCCTGCGCGCGCCCTGCAGGGCGCGCGTGGAGCGCGCTGTGATCACCGAGTCACTGAGACTCGGGTGATCACCGATCCGTGTAAGGGGCCGGTCCCGGCCCCTTACCATGTGATCAGCTGTCAGCCAATGACAGCTGATCACATGATCAAAACAAAAGCTCGGTAATCGGTTTTTTTTTCTCCTCGCGCTGACAGTGCGAGGAGAAAAAAAAGCCGATCACCGGCTCAGCAGCAAGGGACATCGGTCCCGAAGAGGAGGAGGCAATTATGCCTCAATTGTGCCCACAGTACCCCCTGCCAGTGCCACCTTACATTGCCACATCACAGTGCCCACAGTGCCCACCAGTGCCACGTATCAATGCCCATAAGTGCCACCTATCAATGCCTATAGGTGCCACCTATCAATGCCCACCATTGCCACCTAACAATGCCCACCAGTGGTGCCAATCAGTGCCACCTAGCAGTGTACAAGATCAGTGCCCATTATTGGCACCAATCAGTGCCCATCACTGCCACCCATCAGTGCCCATCACTGCCACCTATCAGTGCCCATTGGTGCCGCCTCATCAGCGTACATCAATGAAGGAGAAAAATTACCCTTTTAAAAAATTTTATAACAAAATATAAAAAAAAAAAAAAATTTTTTTAAAAATTCGGTCTTTTTAAATTTTTTTAACAAAAAATAAAAATCGCAGAGGTGATCAAATACCACCAAAAGAAAGCTTTATTTGTGGGGAAAAAATGATAAAAATTTCATTTGGGTACAGTGTTGTATGACCGCGCAATTGTCATTCAAAGTGCGTCAGCGCTGAAAGCTGAAAATTGGTCTGGATAGGAGGGGGGTTTAAGTGCCCGGTAAGCAAGTGGTTAAAACATGCAATCTGTAGAATTTTTTTAAACGTCGCCTACGGAGATTTTTAAGGCTAAAAGTTTGTCGCCATTCCACGAGCGGGTGCAATTTTGAAGAGTGACATGTTGGGTATCAATTTACTCAGCGTAACATTATCTTTCACAATATAAAAAAAGATTGGGCTAACTTTACTGTTGTCTTATTTTTTTAATTCAAACAAGTGTATTTTTCCCTAAAAGAGTGCTCTTGAAAAGACCGCTGCGCAAATACGTTGTGACAGAAAGTATTGAAACAACCACCATTTTATTCTCAAGGGTGTTAAAAAAAAAAAAAAAAGTATAATGTTTGGGGGTTTTAAGTAATTTTCTAGCAAAAAAAACAGTTTTTAACTTGTAAACAACAAATCTCATAAAGAGGCTCGGTCCTTAAGTGGTTAAGAAACACAATATACCCCAAGACCCTGCATTACATAGAGGTGATCCTAGAACAAGTAGCATTATATCCACTCCTATTCTCCTATTTAAAAGGAAGGCTATTAATTCCAGAAAGTTGTGTAACGTGTCAAAGTCATTATTCCAGAGAGAGGTTGGATTACTGCTGTTAAACAGTATATATAGGACACAATATTCGTCAGCCATGACAAAGAATGCAGGAGTGTCCCATGTTAAAAACAAGAACAACTCCCAACACACCAGATTCCCTGTTCTAGTAAACATGTATAAGAGAAGCCGGGCAACTGCATGCACATATTCGGAAACTCAACAGCTGTGGGCTTTTAATGAATATTGTCATAGGTTCTAACCTGAGCCATTGTATTTCTATGAACCTGTTACACTATAGTTAAACTTCTCATATTTGTATAAGAGATCATTTCTAGTCATTAGGCCTCATGCACACTGGACGTTATAAAAACGTCAGTAGCTTTGCAGTGAGTTTTTCAACGTTTTTGCAATAGCGCTTTTTAGCTTTTTTTTTTTTTTCAATGGATCAAAAACATTAAAACACTGGTGATCCGCTTGTCAGCGTTAGAGCGTTTCTACATCTGAAAAACGTCTCTCAAAACCCACTAGTTTTGTTTTTGTTTTTTACAGACAAAAAACGCCCCAGCCAAAAACAGTTGATAACAGCCTATGTGTGACACATAGAATAACATGCTGGCGAGTTTATTGACTGTAGAAAAAAAAAAAAAAACATCTGAAGCCAAAAACAGCAGCTGTAAAAACGTCCAGTGTGCATGAGGCCGTATGCTAGAAAAAAATAAAAATACAGAAGAGATTGTGTTCTTTCCAGTCCTAACAATCTCTGACTAATTTCTTCGAATGACAATTGCGCGGTCATACAACACTGTACCCAGATGAAATTTTTATCATTTTTTCACCACAAATAGAGCTTTCTTTTGGTGGTATTTGATCACCTCTGCAGTTTTTACTTTTTGTTAAAAAAAATGTAAAAAACTGAATTTTTAAAAAAAAAAAGTTTTAATTTTTTTATATTTTGTTATAAAAAATTTAAAACAGGTAATTTTTCTCCTTCATTGATGTACGCTGATGAGGTGGCAGTGTTGGGCACTGATAGGCGGCAGTGATGGGCACTGATCAGTTACACTGATAGGCAGCACTGCTAGGTGGCACTGATTGGCACTACTGGTGGGCATTGATAGCTGGCACTTGTGGGCATTGATGGGTGGCACTTGTGGGCATTGATGGGTGGCACTTGTGGGCACTGTTAGGTGGCACTTGTGGGCACTGTTAGGTGGCACTTGTGGGCACTGTTAGGTGGCACTTGTGGGCACTGTTAGGTGGCACTAGTGGGCACTGTTAGGTGGCACTATTAGGTGGCACTGATGAGGCAGATGTGCCTTTTCCACTTCGGGACCGATGTCCCTCACATCTGAGCCGGTGATCGGCTTTTTTTTCTACTCGCGCTGTCAGCGTGAGTAGAAAAAAAAAAAAACGATTACCGATCTTTTGTTTACATCATATGATCAGCTGTCATTGGCTGACAGCTGATTACATGGTAAGGGGCCGGGACCGGCCCCTTCCTTAGAACGGTGATCACCCGAGTCTCAGTGACTCGGTGATCACAGCGCGCTCGGCGCGCGGCCTGCACAGGGGAGGCTGTCATATGACGGCCTCCCGGGAATTCAGGTCCGCGCTGTGGCCATCATTCGGACATAGCGTTGATGCCAAGTGGTTAAAACTTAAGCATTTTTT
This sequence comes from Lithobates septentrionalis, assembly GCA_037952835.1. Lineage (NCBI taxonomy): Eukaryota > Metazoa > Chordata > Amphibia > Anura > Ranidae > Lithobates > Lithobates septentrionalis. Next base: position 51,410 of record JBBDGP010001540.1, read on the forward strand.
GGCCGGAGTTGCACTTAAAAATGTACCTGTACCTTAGAAACTCACCTGCACAGGTGCCCCTCAATAGCACACAGCTTACTATAGGAGCAACTGCAGGAAGGAGGAGAAGACAGCACAGATAGGGGACTGCCAAAGACGAGGTAAGTTATTGTTGCAATATTGTTGCACACATCAGGTAAGTATAAGAGCCCATTCACACAGGGGCAACACAACTTCCGGCACGACTTTGGGAGGCAACTTGGACACGACTTGAGCATGAATCACAGCACGACTTGGGGCAACTTACAACACAACTTGAAGTCGCCTCCAGGACAGGGAACTTTACAAGTGGCCAATCAGAGCTCATCAGCTGTGTGTGATAAGGAGGGGGCTGGCTGTTTAGTGGAGTAAATTACTTTGTTTCCTTTCTGCTTCCTGTAAAGTTGCCTCCGTATGAAAAGTGATCAGACTTGGAGGCAACTTCCATTCAAATCAATGAGTACAAGTCGCCTTCCAGTTAGATTGAAGTAGTACAGGAACAACCTTTTCTGAAGTCGGAGCAACTGCAGTAGTGTGCATTAAGACGGATCCAATCACTTACATTGATTTTTTCATGTACCGCGACTAGGGGCGACTTGAAGTCGGATCCAAAGTTGCCCCTGTGTGAATGGGCTCTTACATCTTTTTTATTTATAAAAAAAAAAAAAAAAAAGTTGCGTTTAACATGACTTTAAGTGACTCTTGTTGTAACACTAAAAGCATGCTAATGACATTTCATGTAATAGGGTCTGTGAGGCAGATAGTACAGACGCAAGTATAGGGTATTGCCGTAAGTGTGAATAGAACATCCAAAAAGGAAAAGGGAAAATTCTTTTAAGTCGCTCATCTCTGCAAAACCCAGTGAAAAGGTGTACGACAACCTCAGCCCAGGCTCCTACCAGGCCACGCCCTCATGTTTCACCCCGCCCACGGAGTTTAGTCACAGGGCGGAGTGCAAAATGTGTTGGGGGGTGTGGCCTGGTTTGAACCCAGGCAGAGGCTGTCATATACCTTCTCACGGGGGTTTTTGCAGAGATGAGCGACTTCCAGGACTTTTCCATTAGATGTCTAGATCTGGGACAAGTTCTGTCCTTGTCTGCACTCCAAGCCGTTGCTACATAAAAGGACCCGGTGGAGCCTTGAGCGGCATCTGTCAATTTAGTTTGGGTCACTGTGGATAGAACATCACGGTAGAGCCTTGTCAAAGGGAGTTATAAAAACTCTGATACCTTTTATCTTGCAAGAGTGAATGAGGCATGTTAAATGGAACCAAACAAAAACACTGGGTGAACACAATATTATTATTATACAGGATGTATATAGTGCCAACAGTTTGTGCAGTGCTTTACAACAGGAGGGCAAACAGTACAGTTGCAATACAATTCAACACAGGAGGAATCAGATGGCCCTGTGCGTTAGAGCTTACGATATGAAAATCTTGGAGATACCCTAGGTCAGTGATGGTGAACCTTGACACCCCAGATGTTTTAAAACTACATTTCCCATAATGCTCATGCACTGTGCAGTGTAGTTGAGCATCAGGGGAAATGTAGTTCCAAAAAATCTGGGGTGCCAAGGTCCGCCATCACTGCCCTAGGTAGTATAGTGTAATGTGCACAAGAAAATTACACAAAAACGGAAGTAACTGACCTATAGGTTTAAAATAAACGGTTTCATCAGGTTTTTGATGAAAAAAAAAAAAAAACTTGACAAAGAATAACTGCAATTTATGGTGTTTTCCTTTAACTAGGATTAGTTTACCTCAAGATTCAGAATACATTTACTGCGATAAATGATTATTTTGCAAACTGACAGCTCTTATCCTTCTGAAGCCACAATTTCTGTGGTTCCGGATGCATTTTAGGACGCACTTCTTTTTAGGTGTTTAAAGTGGTTGTAAACCAAATAAAAAAAAAAAAAAACGCATCACTTCCGGGTGTTATTTCCGGGTATCGCGGCTCCGGCGCTGCCATTGCTTTAGTTTGTGTTGGTGCGCATGTGCCAATGACGTTGGCACATGCAAACACAGGGGATATCTCCTAAACCGTGTAGGTTTAGCAGATATCCTGGGTAGCTACAGGTAAGCCTTATTATAGGCTTGCCTGTAGCAAAAAGTGGTCTGTATGAGCCCTTTCACACTGGGGCGGGGGCGGCGTCAGCGGTAAAACGCCGCTATTATTAGCGGCATTTTACCGTCGGTATGCGGCCGCTAGCGGGGCGGTTTTACCCCCGCTAGCGGCCGAGAAAGGGTTAAATACCACCGCAAAGCGCCTCTGCAGAGGCGCTTTGCCGGCGGTATAGCCGCGCCGTCCCATTGATTTCAATGGGCAGGAGCGGTGAAGGAGCGGTATACACTCCGCTCCTTCACCGCTCTGAAGATGCTGCTAGCAGGACTTTTTTTACCGTCCTGCCAGCGCATCGCTCCAGTGTGAAAGCCCTCTGGGCTTTCACACTGGAATGAAAGCAGCGGCACTTTTGGGTCGGTTTGCAGGCGCTATTATTAGCGCAATAGCGCCTGCAAACCGCCCCAGTGTGAAAGGGCTCTAAGGGTTTACAACCACTTTAAGTTTTCCAGTGCATTTGATACAATCCAAACAGCTCTCAGAACTCTCCTTACTGAGCTCCTCAGTGTGTAAATTTCAGCTCCCTACCACCATTTTTCTCACAATGCAGACAAGCTTTATAAATTCTGGATTTTGAACAGATTTTAGGAAGAGAAGACTGCAGATAAACAGGTACAACTTATGTAGGATGATTTGTTTAATCTCTGTGTATCATCTGAGGCTTGTAACTTTGCTGGCTATATGGAAGGTTTTACAACCACTTTAAGGTTTAGAAGGTGCTTTGGAACTTCATGTTGACCACAGAGACAGCACATAGAAATAATATGCCTTATTGTGCGTTTTTTTAATAACTCTGCCTACTTATAATACAACACACTATATAAATATTATTCAAAAAATATTCCTAAGAGCAAAGAATCAAGAGCAAAGAGTCAAGAGCAAAGGAGAAAAAAAAAACCATGACTTGAAAATGCCAGCAGGGGCATTGATCATAGCAGACTTATTACTCATATCATGACTTTTATAGTTTGCTTATAATTTCAGCTAGTTGAACGGGTTAGTCTGAGTCATTCCTCAATGGTAAAGGCATAATGACATTTAAATGTGCTAAAAATACTCATTCATAACTAATACATTTCCCAATCTCACAGCATATTTATTGGATACTTGAAAATACAGTCATTAAAGCTGAACTTCAAGCAAACCACTAAATACAAAGATGAGATACACTCTACATCAACGGTTGTCATGATCAGCACAGCAAATGTTCGGCACAAACCTGTTCCCAATCTGTGTTGGGACAATAAGGGAGAAGCCGCACACTTTTCTCATTGCTCTCTCTCCTCCTATTATGTTCAAACTACTGACTGGCTTACAGAATGGCTAACACTGTGGACCCCAATTGGAGCCCGAACACCCCCCCCCCTTTTTTTTTCACCACTGGGACACAAGAGAATAGATTCTACCTAGGAGTTTTTTGATGAATATCATTCATGATTTTTGGATGTGGAGTACCCTTTTGAGGGCTTCACAGAACAGCTGTATTTATACTGAGATTAAATTACACACAGGTGGACTCTATTTACTAATTAGGTGACTTCTGAAGGCAATTGGTTCCACTAGATTTTAGTTAGGGGTATCAGAGTAAAGGGGGCAGAATACAAACGCACACTACACTTTTTAGATATTTATTTGTAAACAAATTTGAGAACCATTTATCATTTTCCTTCCACTTCACAATTATATGCCACTTTGTCTTGTTCTATCACATAAAATCCCAATAAAATGCATTTACATTTTTGGTTGTAACATGACAAAATGTGGAAAATTTCAAGGGGGTATATTCATGTGTTAGAATGGCCCAGCCAAAGTCCAGACTTAAATCAATCTGAGAATCTGTGGCAAGACTTGAAAATTGCTTTTCACAGACACTCTCCATCCAAACTGACAGAGTTTGAGGTATTTTGCAAAGAATTGGAAAAAATGTCACTCTCTAGATGTGCAAAGCTGGTAGAGACAAACCCAAAGAGACTTGCAGCTGTATTGAGTATTGACCGAGGGGGGGCTGAATACAAATGCATGCCACACTTTTATTTGTAAAAAAAATCTGTAAACAATTTATCATTTTCCTTCCACTTGACAATTATGTGCCACCTTTGTGTTGGTCTAGCACATAAAATTCCAATAAAATACATTTAAGTTTTTGGTTGTAAAATGACAGTGTAGTAAATGTCAAGGGGTATGAATACTTTTTCAAGGCACTGTATAAAAAAGTGACATTGTGTAAACAAAAAACAAGGATTTTTATAACAGCTTACCTGTAAAATCCTTTTCTTGGAGTCCATCACGGGACACAGAGCACCATAGTAATTACTATGTGGGTTATAGGCCCCCTTCAGGTGATGGACACTGGCACACCCTAAACAGGAAGACCACTCCCTATATAACCCCTGCCATACCGGGAGCACCTCCGTTTTTGTAGCAAAGCAATATACATATACCCCAGAAAAAGAGGGGAGGGATCTCTGTGTCTCGTGATGTACTCCAGGAACAGGATTTTACAGGTAAGCTGTTATAAAAATCCTATTTTCGTTATCGTACATCACGGGACACAGGGCACCATAGTAATTACTAAGTGGGACGTCCCATAGCAATGCTATTTGAGGGGAGGGAGACATAAACCGTAGGGCGCCAACAGACTTGAGGACCTATACTGCTGCCTGCAGCCAAAGGTGATATCCTCATGCCCTTTTTTACATCCACTTGATAAAATCTGGTGAATGTATGGACTGCAGACCAAGTTGCGGCTTTGCAGATCTGAGCCATTGGGGCTTGGTGACGCACTGCCCCAGAAGCACTAACTGCTCTAGTAGAGTGCGCTTTGACATGAAAAGGTGAAATCTTACCTTTTAACCATTAGGCCTGAATTATAACTTGCCGCATCCACTGAGCAATAGTGGATTTCGACGCTGCCTGTCCCTTCCTAGGACCCTCTGACAGCATAATAAAACATCAGTCTTTCAGACCTGTGCAGTCGTCTTTAAATAGACCTTGACCGCTCTCACTACATCAAGACAATGTAGGGAGTTCTCTACTCTAGACCCTGGTTTAGGGAAAAAAAAAACGACGGTAAGACAATATCTTGGTTTAGGTGAAAACCTAAAACCACCTTAATAATTAATGGCTTCTTTACAGGAAAAAACAGCCAACTCTGATACCCTTTTGCAGAGGGTATAGCAACCCGAAACACTATTTCCCTTGTCAGAAGGACCCAGGGAGTATGCTGCAATGGTTCAAAGGGCTGTTTTTGCCATACCGACAAAAAACTAAGTTCAAGTCCCAAGGGTTCAAGGGTGGTCTAACTGGCGGAATAAGCTGCATTACCCCTTGTATAAAAACCCCGGACCAAAGAATGCGAAGCAAGCGGTCTTTGAAATAAGACCGATAAAGCCGAGACTTGGCCCTTAATAGTACTCAAGGCCAGCTTCATTTGTACTTGTAGAAAAAAAGAATTCTACCTATGTTATATTTCCGAGGGTGGCAACCCTTGGATTCACACCAGGAAACATAAGCCCTCTGGAATCTATAATGTATAATTCTGGAAGCCGGCTTCATTAATGAAGGTAGAAATAACTGACCTGGAGAGACTACGTCTCTGCAGAATGTGGGCTTCAATAGCCAAACCTAGAGTTTGTAAGGTAGGATGGAATATCGGCCCCTGTGAGAGAATTAATATTTCTTTATAAATTTTTTTCCCATATAAAACAAGTATACATTTCACAGCTTACATTTATCTGCTCTCTCCGGAGCTTCCATAGAATTCCACTAACATTCATTTCAAAGAAAGAAAGAAAGAAAGAAAGAAAGAAAGAAAGAAAGAAAGAAAGAAAGAAAGAAAGAAAGAAAGAAAGAAAGAAAGAAAGAAAGAAAGAAAGAAAGAAAGAAAGAAAGAAAGAAAGAAAGAAAGAAAGAAAAAAAACAAACACATTTATACATTCACTTCTCCCTCTTTATTCTATGGTGTGGTTTACCCTATCTTCATACCCTGTTTATCCTGAAGCTGTCGCGGGATTCTCTATCCAACTTGCCCATACCCTTTCATATTTCTCTCCATATCCTCCATTACAATATGTTTTCTTATACAATGGCAAGTTACTATTCACTAGATTTTTTTCCAATATACCAACAAGGGAGCTTCGACCTTCTTCCAGCTCAACACTATTGTCTTTCTGGCATAAAACGGTAATAGGCCCACCTGTGTTCTCTTTTCTGTAGGTACAATTTTCTTCCCTATTAATCCTAATAGGCAGATCTTCGGACAAGACCAAAATATATGGATACAATTTCCTGGTATACCTGCACATCTCAAACAATTTTGGGAGTTTAATGGGGAGATCTTAATTAACTTGTATGATGTATAATAACTCCTATGTGTTATTTTAAATTGTATTAGTTTGTTTCGAAGTGATACTAATATCTGAAATGGGAACCTCCATATCTCCTCCCAATTCTCTTCTACCAAATTTGAGACATCTCTTGTCCAACATTCGCATAATTTGCTTATGTCGGACGATGTAGTCTTTAATAGGCAAGTATACAGAATTGAAATCGACTTCTTTTCATTTTTTTCCTTAACATTTGCTCTGGACCCCATTCCATTAATTGTGGAGTATCCTTGAGAAATTGAGCTAATAGAGTATGGGCAAGCTGCATATATCTGAATGTATAACTCTCAGGTATATTTCAACACTGCCTCATCTCTACAAAAGTGGAGAATTTTCCTCCATGTATTACTTGCGATAGCTTTTTAACCCCAAATTTAGTCCATGCCCTTGGATCTTGAATAGAGTCTAGATGTGGCAACTCGGAATTTCTCCATAGTGGAGTATTTGGGGATAAATTAGTTCTGGAATATCCCTCTTTAACTATGGCAGCTCTCCATATTTTTATTTCTGCTATCATCGAAGGTGTCTAATCCCGCCTAGATTTTGACCCCCGATATAATAATCCTTGAAGTGCCTCTACCGATTGGACCACTGCTGCTTCCAACATTGTAGCAGAATCAAACCCGTCATGGTTCAGCCATCTCCCCACCGTTACTAACTGTGTAGATATATAATACTTATAGAAGTCTGGGAAGGCCAATCCGCCCCTGCACTACCGGTCGCATAAGTGAACTTAATTTAATTTTAGCAGGCTTGTTTGCCCATATAAATACAGAAAACATACCATGCAGGGAATGCATTAAAGTGGTAGTAAACACCGCTTGGTCACGTGTACCTACAGGTATGCTTATAATAAAAACGTACCTGTAGGTATAATGAATATCTCCTAAACGTGCACAGTTTAGGAGATATTCACAATTTCTGAAGCCTGTGATGTCACCGGTGCATGCGCACTACGGTCTAAATTGAGAGCACACTAAATATACCATCAATCCAGAGTGCTGTGCCGCAGCTGTGACTTCCATGTGCATGCACAGGAGTGACATAATCGTGGCTCAAACATTCAAATGATTAGAGCCCGCAAACCCAGAAGGAATACTGGCTGAAGATGGAAGCCCAGTCAGCTGTGATATTTTGTTTGCTAAAGCTCCATGTATTATAAATTGGCAAGTTTTTTCCTGAACAATTTCTTCACTCTTATTACCTCATTGTTGCTGGTCACCTTAAGTGTTTTTCAGCTACTTTGTCAATTTGTACTTCAGCATCTACACCACATAATTGCTCTGGCACAGCTTAAAGTGGACCGTGCCTGAACAATGTATGTTAATGCAGCCACTTGTAGTCTCAACTTGGGTGTGACTGGGTGAAAACGTAGAGATACAATTAGTAGATAGTTGTCACCCCACAACAATAAGTGCCTAATTAAGGACCTTCATGGCAAGATGACCTTTATTAAGCATATCTTATTGAAAACGCAAGTTGGAAAAAAAAAAAAGAAAGAAGGACTGAAAACTTTTAAATTTTACATCAACACAATAAAGCTTATATGACGTTTGGTTTTAGAAGTACCTTAATCATGTCTGTATATTTTAAATGTGTTAAGGTTTTAATTTTGGTTAGAAGATGCTCTAATCATTCACTCAAACAATGCTTCTCTTGCTATTGAAGTTCTGTTGCTCTGGACTAGATAAGACAGCTCACCAAATGCAAAAGCACACAGCTCAAGGCTACAGAGACTACATGTGTTCGTGAACGTGTTTAATATCATGTTCCAAGAGCAGCTTAATGTAAGCATCAACTTACAAAACAGAGATCTGGAGTTTATTAAAATCAATTTCAAGATCATGGGTCAGAGAACAGATGGCTAGTTGGAATGATACCGACTGCAAATTTGAATCTATGCAGACAACAAAGAAGAGTTCATTGTGTACAGGGACATTATAGTTATTTTCGGTCAATTTACGCTTTTTTGGTTATTAAGTGTTCTTGCATAGCAAGACCACTTACTGTTATCTCACATATATATTATTAAGTGTTCTTGCATAGCAAGACCACTTACTGTTATCTCACATATATATTATTCTTATTATTATAGCCAAATTTACCACCCTAACTCCTCCCACAGTTTTTACACTACATAGACAAGTAATATACCGAAACGTGCGGATTGTTCCCGAATGGTGTGCTATTACTTTGTGGAACGTTTCGCCGAATGGTTCACGAAATATCGTCGTTTTTGCGGCGAAATTGGTCCCATAGGAATGAATGGGGAAACTAGAGTGGGAGATGACAAAAGCTGGAAAATCAGAACATGATTTCTAAACTGCCGCCACTCCCTCATTTTCAAGCTCACCTACACAAATCTTATATCAAAACGTTCAGCTATCCCTGCTGCCACTAAACATGTCCACGGCTAAGCCATAGTCCTGATAGTTTTCACAATATAACCATTTGTTTGCAACTCACGCCGTCCATTGACATTCATTGAAACTACACTCTAGCCCCCTCCAAATTTGAAGGGCAATTTCTAAACTGCGACTGTGCCTTCATTTTTAATATTTCAGAGACATACTATACATCAAAATCTAGGTCTGGGTCTTGTGATTCTCACAATATAAAGATCTTCGCTGTAGGATGTATAGTTTTTAAAATACGGCCATTTGTTTAGAGGTCATTTCAGGAAATTTTAGCCATTAATCAGAGTGTACTGTTAGTGTTTGTTTTGTTGCCATGGTTACCAAAGCTTCTGTTATACACAGGGGGGAAGGTGGCTGGAGCATCTCAGCTGATTACAGAGCCCGGGGGAGGGGACAGACACACCATGTACTGATTTATAATAGAGGAATATGATGGGGCAGTTTTGATGGGGTAATTCTGATGGGGCAGTTTTGATGAAGTAGTATTTGGGAAGCATAAACAGGGCATGAGCGTTGCTAGGAAACAGTGGTTGTAAACACAAGATGCTGAGACACTCCAAATGCATGTGACTTCATCTGCTAGACTTGATAATGCTTGTAGACTCCTCCCACAGTTTTCACACTACAGAGACAAATAATATACCGAAACGAGCGGATTGTTCCCGATTGGTGTGTTATTACTTTGTGGAATGTTTTGCCGAATGGTCCACGAAATGACGTTTTTGCGGCGAAATTGGTCCCATAGGAATGAATGGCGAAATGTTCAAAACTAGAGTGAGAAGTGACAAAAGCTGACAACCCCATGATCAGCCAAAACATTATGACCACCCCATGATCAGCCAAAACATTATGACCGCCCCATGTAAAAAAAAAAATATTTTTGAAAAAAAAAAAAAAATTTTGAAAAAAGTAAAAAAATAATTTTTGAAAAAAAAAAATCATTTTTGAAAAAAAAAATATATATATTTTTGAAAAAAAAAAATTATTTTTGAAAAAAAAAAATATTTTTGAAAAAAAAATTTCTTTTAAAAAAAAAATTATTTTTGAAAAAAAAATATTTGAAAAAAAAAAATATTTTTGAAAAAAAAAAATTTTTGAAAAAAAAATTACTTTATAAAAAATAATAATTTCGAAAAAAAAAATATTTTTGATTAAAAAAAATTCATTTTTGAAAAAAAAAATTACTTTTGAAAAAAATGTTCAGCTCTTTCAGCGAATGATGGAACTTTTTTACTACTATTTATACTTTTTAAAATATTAAGCTTTTTAACACTTTTCACAGTTACTCAAGCCACTCCACCCCACCCAGTTACTCCGCCCACTCCAGTTGTAGAGGCAAGAACACTTTCACAATTTCCCCAGAAATTGTACCTTTTCTAGTATGTTATTATTACCCCCCAGGTATACAATGATTGTTTTACAAGTGAACGTTATATGGCAAAGGATTTATGGAAAAATGCAGCGCATGTACAAATGAACATAGGTCTTTAAAATGGTGAAACAGTAAAGAAATCACTAATTGACCACAGGTGCCTTGAAACACAAACGTCCATAGATGGATGTGAATGTCCAACCGCACAGGAGGTGTAAGTACTCCAAGGGGTGGTGATGGTCTGATGGTTGTCAGAAAACACCTGGCATCATACAGCGACTTCCCAACCGAGAAACTGGGTCCCAATGGGTCATTCAGAGAAAGTGCAAAAAAGCCTCTTACCAGATCCTGTGGATTCCCATGTCAGCGACAGGGAATCGCATGCGCAGTTTGTCACAAATGACGTGGAATGGGAGCTCAGGAATCACCAATCTCTTGGATTGTGGTCTGTATGGATCTCGGCCGGCAACCAGATGGGTCTTCACAACGAACCGTCCTCACACCGAACCGTCCCAGCGTGCATCAGAAGTTTCACAAACGGTCCCCCGAAAGGAGCAGTTGGAGGGACTGGATCTCATGCGGTAAATGTGGAAACAAAAAGAATGTGCCTCCACATGGTGCAGGTAAAAAAGGGTGTTTTTATTGACAAAAACGACCATACACAAATAAAAGCGTGATCACGGTGGATAAAAACAAATGGGCAACAAAGAGAGTGGTGTATGTACCCGACGCGTTTCGACCTAGGGGTCTTCAACAGGGGCATAGACCACTCACTCCAAGTTGCCAAATATATATAATAAAATTATTTGGAGAAGGACCAATCACAAGGGCTGAAAAACCAGGAGATTTGATTGGGTGAATACAATCACATGACTTGCTTGAATGTCTAGACATGAAGATCATACACAATTTCTATATAAATAAATGAATGACATTAAGGTGAAGCCCAGGAGACTGTATAAAGGTCTACCAGCAGAAAAATATATAACTCTATGATCTCTCTAACAAAAATAAAGCATTTAAAGATTAAATGAAAACAGCACTCCTCTGCTGACAGTCCGGCAGAATGTACCGCCCTGTCAGCCAGAGGAGCCAATCCTCAATAAGAAGACAAAAGGTGTTAAGTGGAGCTGACCAATAGGCCGCTATGTATGAGCTGGCCTCTATCCCTGAACGCCCACATGACCAGTCTGTGTAGGAAATGATGTCACGTCCGTGGGCGCGTCCTACGTCTCCCTCTCACATGACTCACTGGGCCAATCAGAGAGCAAACGTCCCACTCAACTCTGCTGTACGTACAATCCATACACCGCAGAGGGATGGGACTTAAATAAATAAACCTAGCGTCCCGGCAATGCAATCCAGCAAGCAACGGATGCTAAATGAGACAAAACAGCATCCCTATAGTGTATGTGTACAAAAATGTATTATGCAGCAGACCGGGACCCGATGACCCGGAAGTGTGCATAGAACTCCTGTGAACCGGAAGTGTATTGGAAGTGGGGACACATATAGTGAAATATAATGTGTTGGGAAATGACTAGCTGAGGTGAAATCGCATAAATGTGTAAAAAAATTTACTGGAGTGGCATTGTAAATGTCTCTTAAGGTCCATGTGTATTTTGGTGGGACTGAAATAAAAAATTAAAAAATTATGTGAACACAAAATCTCCGGAACGCACATTATAAAATGTGTTAAAATGAATATATATGTGGAGGGAATGTGTGGATTTGTAAAGTGACCCAAATATCTGGCAGTTATCCTGTTGATCCCTTGACTGTAAAAAATCATCAGCATAGACCGAATGGGTCAATTTTGATTGGACCAATTTCAATTGGGTGAATAGATAACCCTCTAAGGTGCACCATATATAAGCTGTGTACCAACTTGTGAATATAGGTGAAAAAAAGGAGAGGGGGAGGGGGGAGAAAAAGTGTTGAAATTAAAAAAAAAATAAATAAAAAAAATAAATAAATAAAAAAATAAAAAAATAAAAAAAATATAAAAAAATAAATAACGGTTCGGTGTGAGGACGGTTCGTTGTGAAGACCCATCCGGTTGCCGGCCGAGATCCATACAGACCACAATCCAAGAGATTGGTGATTCCTGAGCTCCCATTCCACGTCATTTGTGACAAACTGCGCATTCGATTCCCTGTCGCTGACATGGGAATCCACAGGATCTGGTAAGAGGCTTTTTTGCACTTTCTCTGAATGACCCATTGGGACCCAGTTTCTCGGTTGGGAAGTCGCTGTATGATGCCAGGTGTTTTCTGACAACCATCAGACCATCACCACCCCTTGGAGTACTTACACCTCCTGTGCGGTTGGACATTCACATCCATCTATGGACGTTTGTGTTTCAAGGCACCTGTGGTCAATTAGTGATTTCTTTACTGTTTCACCATTTTAAAGACCTATGTTCATTTGTACATGCGCTGCATTTTTCCATATGTCTATTTTGTCGTTTTTGTCAAACTGTATGCAGCAGCTTTTATTTATTTTACTGGTTAGCGCGGTGTTTTCTATTTACCTATGGCAAAGGATTCCCTAAGCACTCTGGGTTGTCTAAAGAGAGAGCTCAGCAGAAGCTTGAAAGCACGGTTTGCCTGGCTAAAATCTTGGAGGGAGCCATTAGATGAGGGATAATCCACTGCAATGACTTCATCACTTGTGTTAAAGTGTTTTTGTTTTTAATTTTTTTTTTTTAGGTTAACAAAGTTCCTTTAAAGCATGTTATACAGTGCTTGTGCTGTGTAATTTGGCCCCCTGAAAGACCTGAAATACCTGGCTGATCCTGCCAGTTTCTACCCTCCCCTTTATAAACTGTGTATCATGGCTGCTGAGGCCTGACACCGTGGTCAGTTGACGTGCCTCCATCATCTATTCTCTCCCATCTCTCCCCCCTACCTCCCTGTCGGCTCTTGTGTCAGGGCTCGCCCCCTCCCCCCTGCTGGTGAAATAACATTTAATGTCCTAAATAATCTGGATTGTTTCCCCAACGATAGGTGCTTATGTGTCTTTGTTTTTTAAAAAAAATGCAGATTACACCTCATTTCAGAGCGCCGCTCACGTGACTGGCCGGCTCTCTCCTACTCTCCTGACTGACGTCCGCATGGGAATCTTGGCCCCGCCCACTGCATCTGTCAGACGGGGAGAGGAGCAAACCGGCTGGTCAAGTGAGTGCCGAGGGGCGCTCTGAAATGAGGTATAATCTGCATTTTTTTTTTTTATAAAACAGACATAGGAGCACCTATCCTTGGGAAACAGACAGAATTATATGAAGTTTTTACAGTGGGTTAACAACCACTTTAAATCTTCAGCTGTTAGAAGCTGTCACATGCCAGCAATCTACTTTGTAAACAGCATTTTCTCTTTGTAGCGGTCAGTTTTGCTGTAACAGGTTCTATACATTATGCAAATGTGCCATTTCACAGGCAGGTTAAGGGCATCCACCACACGTTATTTAACCCCTTCACACCGACAGTACGCATATATGAGGCCCCACTGGATTGGGCTTTTTTCCTGTAGGGCCACATATACACCGCAAAGCGTGCTCCCAGCACAGAGATCATGGTCCCGTAATAAGATTGTTACCAGAACTCCTGGTTCCGGGTCACCTGATCGATGTGATAGCCTCCAATTTGCTACCACAGTGATCATTTACTGTGAAGCCTGCCTGCGTTTCTCTCCCTGTGAATGGAGAGGAGAGATAAATTGCCTCTCTCTCTCCTTACAGAGAAACTGTAAATAAATAAAAAAAGGAATGCATTAAAAGGTAAAAAATGTTTAGGCTTTTGAACCACTTTAAGTATATATATATATATATATATATATATATATATATATATATATATATATATATATATATATATATATATATATATATATATATATATAAATAAATAAAATGAAAGAAAATAGGACCGATGCTTGATGCAAATTTTTCTTTTACTTTAATTTTCCAAGAAACTGTACAGTATCGAGTGTGAATCGCTCTTCATCAGGCTTCTCTGGCTGTGTGTATTGTTTATATGTATTAGCGCTGCTACATTTTTATTTTATCCAATGTGTATCCCTCTTTTAGCGGCTGCTTGTTTCTTACTTTTAGTAGTTTAGTTCTTTGAATTAGCGCAGTATTTTTCTCACTGTTTATTTGTAAGCACTGTTTATTGTACCTTTACCAGTATTTAGCAATATCTGAGCATTATGAGTGACTCCCGTATATTGCATTAGATGTGCTAACACTGGTGCACTCCTAGATTCGTTTACAACTACATGTCACAGAGGCACTGTGCACTACTAGAAATATTAGGTAGGTCTTCTTTACTGATTGGTAAGGCATGTGCTATGGGCTCTCTTTTTTAAAATTTGGTGCATTGCTCTGATAATATTTATTTGTGACCAGCTGCAGAGTAATATTAATATCATCATATGTAGAAACTTACAGTGCGACTTTGCCAGACGACATCCTAGCGATTTGCTGGTGACTGGGGGAATGCCTGGGTAATCCTCTTGTAATGACGGATCCAAATCACATCACTATAGATGAGGATCTGACTTCCATTAAAGTCTATGGGCACAAGCCAGATACAGTGCCTTGCAAAAGTATTCACCCCTTTGGCTTTTTACCTATTTTGTTACATTACAGCCTTTAGTTCAATGTTTTTTTAATCCTAATTATATGTGATGGATCAGAACACAATAGTCTAAGTTGGCGAAGTAAAATTAGAAAGATATACCGTATATACTCGAGTATAAGTCGAATTTTTCAGCACATTTTTTTGTGCTGAAAGTGCCCCCCTCGACTTATACTCGAGTCAAGCACTTTTCTGCAGCAAAAAATTTCATTTTCCGAACCGATTTTGGGGAACCGTATCTCAGGGCCACTTGGTGCTAGGAACCCCAAATTTGGTGTGCAAACCCAGTGGAACTGGTACCACAACATATCCAAAGCTGAAGTCCCTAGCACTAAGTGGTCCCGAGATACGGGGCCCCAAAATCGGTTCGGAAAATGTCATTCTCTGCTGCAGAAAAGTGCTTGACATTTTCTGAACCGACTTTGGGGCCCCATATCTCAGGGCCACTTGGTGTTAGGAACCCCAAATTTGGTGTGCAAACCCAGTGGAACTGGTACCATAACATATCCAAAGCTGGGGTTCCTAGCACCCATTGGCCCTGAGATACGGGGCCCCAAAACCGGTTCGGAAAATGTCATTCTCTGCTGCAGAAAAGTGCTTGACATTTTCTGAACTGATTTTTGGGGCCCTGTATCTCGGGGCTACTTGCTGCTAGAAACTCCAGCTTTTGGAAATTTCATGGTGCTAGTTCCACTGGGTTTGCCCACCAAATTTGGGGTTCCTAGCCCTAAGTGGCCCCGAGATACGGGGCCCCAAATTCGGTCAACTGTGTCCATCTGCAGCAATGTCATTTCGGGACCCTTTGGGTTCAGAGACCCCAAATTTTGGCTGCAGCTAGGGGGCATCTAGGAACCCTTAACTACCAAGTTTGAAGTTCAGGGGACCTATGGCTGCAAATGGGCACAGTGAGGCATGCAAATGGGCACAGTGATGCTGCAAATGGGCATTGTTGACCCTCTTTTCCACTTACAGTAGCTGTGCATTTCTCACCCTCGTCTTATACTCGGGTCAATACGTTTTTCCCATTTTTTTTTGTGGTAAATTAGGGCCTCGACTTATACTCGGAACGACTTATACTCAAGTATATACGGTATACATAAAACTATTTTTCAGAAATAAAAAACTGATAATTGGCATATGTGTATGTATTCACAAATGTGAATTTGTCATGAAGCCCATAAAAAGCTCTGGTGCAACCAATTACCTTCAGAAGTCACATAATTAGTGAAATGATGTCCACCTGTGTGCAATCTGTCACATGATCTATCATTACATATACACACCTTTTTGAAAGGCCCCAGAGGCTGTAACACCTAAGCAAGAGGCACCACTAACCAAACACTGCCATGAAGACCAAGGAACTCTCCAAACAAGTAAGGGACAACGTTGTTGAGAAGTACAAGTCAGGGTTAGGTTATAAAAAAATCCAAATCTTTGATGATCATTAGGAGCACCATCAAATCTATCATAACCAAATGGAAACAACATGGCACAACAGCAAACCTGCCAAGAGACGGCCGCGCACCAAAACTCACGGACCGGGCAAGGAGGGCATTAATTAGAGAGGCAGCACAGAGACCTAAGGTAACCCTGGAGGAGCTGCAGAGTTCCACGGCAAAGACTGGAGTATCTGTACATAGGACGTCAATAAGCCGTACGCTCCATAGAGTTGGGCTTTATGGCAGAGTGGCCAGAAAAAAGCCATTACTTTCAGCAAAAAACAAAATGGCACGTTTTGAGTTTGTGAAACAGCATGTGGGAGACTCCCAAAATGTATGGAGGAAGGTGCTCTGGTCTGAAGAGACTAAAATTGAACTTTTTGGCCATCAAAGAAAACGCTATGTCTGGCGCAAATCCAACACATCACATCACCCAAAGAACACCATCCACACAGTGAAACATGGTGGTGACAGCATCATGCTGTGGGGATGTTTTTCAGCAGTCAGGACTGGGAAACTGGTCAGAGTTGAGGGAAAGATGGATGGTGCTAAATACAGGGATATTCTTGAGCAAAACCTGTACCACTCTGTGTGTGATTTGAGGCTAGGGTGGAGGTTCACCTTACAGCAGGACAATGACCCCAAACACACTGCTAAAGCAACACTTGAGTGGTTTAAGGGGAAACATATAAATGTGTTGGAATGGCCTAGTCAAAGCCCAGACCTCAATCCAATAAAAAAAATCTGTGGTCAGACTTAAAGATTGCTGTTCACAAGCGCAAACCATCCAACTTGAAGGAGCTGGAGCAGTTTTGCAAGGAGGAATGGGCAAAAATCCCAGTGGAAAGATGTGGCAAGCTCATAGAGAGTTATCCAAAGCGACTTGGAGCTGTGAGAGCCGCAAAAGGTGGCTCTACTAAGTATTGAATTTAGGGGGGTAAATAGTTATGCACATTGACTTTTTCTGGTATTTTGTCCTATTTGTTTTGTTTTTTTTTTTAATTGTAAAGCAAACAAGGATCTTCAAAGTTGTGGGCATGTTCTGTAAATTAAATGATGCAAATCCTCAAACAATCCATGTTAATTCCAGGTTGTGGGGCAACAAAATACAAAAAATTACCAAGGGGGGGTGATTACTTTTGCAAGGCACTGTAGAAGTCGCCTTGAAGTAGTACATTCATTTTTTCAAAAGTCGAAGCGACTTCAGTAGTGCAAATTAAGACAGCTCTTATTGACTAACATGAGATTTCATATGTCACACGACTTAGGGACGGATCCCAAGTCGCGGCAGTGTGAACTGAGCCTTAGAGTGATACAATTTTTTTGGCAAAATAGATTGTAGTGCATAGAAAGCTAGCACTATAATTTATTGTGTACAGCTGAAAATTTTCATGGAAGCTGGATACATTCAATTAAAATCAGCTTTGCTATGTTCGGGCCTTTTATGCATTTTCGAAAGTACTGAGGGGACTCCCAAGCAAGTTTGCTCTCTCTCCAATACTTATATGCCGTTCTTTGCTTAGAGGACTGACTTTTACAGAGGTGCAGTTTTATAGCTTCCACAAGTATTTTATGCAACCAATACCTCTGTTCAGAAACAGATTATAAAAAGGTCCTCTCATTCAGACTGTATAGAACCAATGCAAGGACAGCTGCTCCCAAGTCTGAAAAGATACCAAGAAATCACACTATGCAACACCGAAAAGTTTAGCAGAAACAGGTACCTTAAATGTTGCTGTAATGTAACTTTCCCACATCCGGCCTGCCCTGTCCAGTGCTGCCTTCACTCTGCAAGTATCAGCTTTTTCCAGAAAATTGCATGCCACATTCAGTCTGCAGATGGGGAAAATACGAAAGATAAAAGGTAGGGACAGGGAATGTGCCGAAAAGGACAACAGGGACTGCCAATACCTTCTATCAAGTTTCCCTACCTGCAGACTGCACAAGTGGTGAACTGACAACAGAGTTTCAGGTGTCAGTTTGTCAGTAGTGCTGTGATTGCAGTTTTTCCATCATTTTAATTTCACATGCTGCTCAGTGCAACAACCTCAGGAGTTACAAATCGATAACCTCCTGGATTTGTGATCCTGCTCTATAAAAGTGCTCCATAGCCCAGTTACTCCATCCCACCAGAGCTAAACAAGAATTTCACATGGTTTCATTGGGAACCTCTGTAAGCTCTGGCAGCCATGTAGGGGGAAGCAAAGAAATTACCCAGCCATATTCGGCATCCCCCTGGAGCAACAGATCACAGCAGTATAATCTTTGCTTGCTTTGAGGAGAATGGTGATCTGTTGCTGCAGAACTGGATTGTAAAGTCCTTCTTTACCTGATCCACCGAGTTCAAAAAGTGTAAAAATAAAAAGAGGCATAAATAAATACAAAGTCAAACCTCCCCCCACGTTAAAGCAGAAGTAACGTTTTTCCAAATTAAAGAAAAAAAAATCTCCCTGCAAGGTAATCTCATAATGTGCTAGTATCCATCGCATATTAGAACATTATGAGAGACCTCCCTTCCGCCTTCCTTCTGGGTTCGCGGGCGCTTGAATGGGCGAGTCACGATGGCGTCACTCATGCGTATTCGCGTGGGAGTCAGTTTCCGGCACGGAGCTCTGAAGGAACGGCTTATGGCACAGGTATGCTGTTCCTTCAGAGCGCATGCAACGGTGACGTCACTGGCTGCTGCTCACTGGCATAGATATTCATTTTACCTACAGGTAACATTTTATAAAGTGTAAACAAAATAAGTGCAGCGCTAGAGAGTAGGTAGATCAAATATATGATGAGTTTTATAAGCTATCCTGTAGGTAAAAATATGGGAAAAGAGTTTACTACTACTTTAACACATTAGATGACATCTGCATTTATTGCTTGAGTGTCCAAAACACGTGTAAGCATATTCAATTGCAGGCCTGCAAAATTGCACCACGGCTGTACTATTACTGCTATTCACGCATCCAGCTCACTACAAGAATGTATCTGGCCCGCTGCAAGTGTCTGTGAAAATACTCCAGCTGGCTGGCAGTGGATGCGTTAATCTGTGTATCATAATACAGAGACTGGCACATCTACTGCCAGCCAACCAGTTATGACCCTCCTGCAGTCCTTCGGATGGGCACCGCCGGATGTAAAGGCTGGGACTCGGATGGGCACCGCCGGATGTAAAGGCTGGGACTCGGATGGGCACCGCCGGATGTAAAGGCTGGGACTCGGATGGGCACCGCCGGATGTAAAGGCTGGGACTCGGATGGGCACCGCCGGATGTAAAGGCTGGGACTCGGATGGGCACCGCCGGATGTAAAGGCTGGGACTCGGATGGGCACCGCCGGATGTAAAGGCTGGGACTCGGATGGGCACCGCCGGATGTAAAGGCTGGGACTCGGATGGGCACCGCCGGATGTAAAGGCTGGGACTCGGATGGGCACCACTGGATGTAAAGGCTGGGACTCAGCTGGGCAAAGGCGGTACTCTTTATAAACCTGATTTTTTATTTTTTTGGCTTGCAAATATTTAAGAAATAAATCACAATGTAGCACTCGTACTGAAAAGCTGGGAGACCCCTGATTTACACAAACACATTTATGAAGTAGCAAAAGTGAAAACAAGCTCCCCTAAACTGCAAGCTGAACATTTATCTTTAACACTCAGATACGTTACGTATAAATTCTTGTAGTCAGGAGATACTGTAATTCACATTTTAGCAAAAGAAAAAAAAAAAGTTCTGGACTGATAGGGGAAAATGGTTGTTGCGGTTAGAAATAATTCAAAGAAAGAGTGGTCAGACACAAGCTGGTCACTTTTACTTTCAGTAACATTACCTGCACATTCTCCTCTGTGACTTTAATTTCTGCAGTGTAAACATAATCAACAAGTAATTTCAAGGTCCATCCATCCACTTCTTTTATGCGGACCCTCTTTGCTCGGCTTTCACTCATCTCACCTGAACAGAAGAACGGACACTATTTAAGTATTTTTCATAAGGTTGCTGTTTTAATATTAACTTGAGGCTCTTATACACAAACTCTATTTTAATGGAGATTTTTAGGTATATTCAATGATTAGCATAAAAAGATCTGTTAAAATTTAACAATTTTATTTACATGACATAAAATTAAGTATAAGATTAAAAAACAATTTCAGATGGGGCATCTATTCAAACTGTACATATTCAATTGTTTACAATAGTCAGCGTTCATCACCACCTTTAACCCATTCCTGCCGCCACCCCTGGCTCTTTGTGGCTGCATTCACACTACAGCGCTTTGAATCGCAGGCAGATTTGCCACAGATCTGCCCGCGAATTGACAGCGCCGAGGTATGAATGACAAAACGCGGGACTCGCATTCGAGATGTCATTCATTTGAATGACACCTCAAATCTCGGTGCGGGTCTGCCGCAATTGTCACGTGATAAAACGTGCTGCAATCGCAGGACGCATGTCGCCCAAAAATAGTTCAGGAGCTACTTTGAGGCGACATGCGTCCCACGGTGTGGGTTGCAGCGATTGCAGCAGAATTTATCGCGGCAGACCTGCACTGCGATTTGAGTTGTCATTCAAATGAATGGCATCTCAAATGCGAGTCCCGCGTTTTGTCCTTCACACCTCGGCATGTCAAATCGCGGGCAGATCTGGCAAATCTCCCCGCGATTTAAAACGTAGTGTGACTGTGAACGCAGCCTAAGAGAATCTAAATGCTGGGAGGTGGAGGTGGGCATTACAATCATGTGACCGCTGTGATTGGCTGTCACATGATTGGACGCTCCCAATTGCAAGTATGCTTTGGGAGCTTTCCGTGACATTTTAGTTACTGTATGCAGAATGTTTTGTTGAGTTTAATCAGCAGCGTTCACCTTTTCAGGAGTGTGTTTAATGGCGAGTATAACTAATATATAGACAGTTGAATCATGCGGCCACCCTCTCTTGATGAACTAGGGACGATCGAATTTGTAGTGCACATAATCGTAACTAACATGGATAGCTCCTTCTAAACAAAGGGAGGTGAAAGTGAAAACAGAGATTTCGGGGGCTCATGGAAGACATTACTAGAAATCAGAAAAACACAGTAAAGAACGATTTCATAAGAAACAGATGACAGGGACACAATTAGTGAATGTTTATGGATTAATTTTGGAGATAAAGATTTTGTTTACTATCACTTTAAAGGGTTTTATTTATTTATTTATTTTAACAAACAAAAGAAATTGTATTATAACCCTAGTACACATTATTAGAAAAAAGAGGACAAAAAAAATCTGTATTTGAAACAATCATTCAATATTCTGTCCATTAGTTTACAGCTTTCAAGAGTCAATGTCGACTGTTCAGACGGAAATATCCTAAGGGTAATGTTGGAAAATTTCTTGTTACCAGAAAAAACTATTTTAGTCTAATTAGTACAGTATTCACCCTCAAAAAAAAAAAAAAAAAAATAGAATCAAATGAGCAAGGCCATGCGTAATCGGAAATAAAGTATGATCCAAAATAAGAAGGCAATGAAAATTCTTTTCATAAACATGAAAGAATGATCATATACAGGATAACAACAAGTTTTTTTTTTAAATGTCTGCAATAGTGATAAGTTAATAGCAGTATACATACAATTTACTAGTATACAGATTATCTTTTTGACTGCAAAGGGTTAGGATTACATAGTCATTAATAATATTATGATTGTTAGTACAATTAGAAGGGTCACACGCATCACTTCTGATTCTATGCTGGAACATAGCTACATAAGTGAAAGTTTTCCTATCTTGTTGAAGAATTTTCGTACCAATATTTGGCATACTCGTTTTTAACATGGTACGAATATTCAAAAAAAATCAATTGTTTGTCTGATTTTCATTAATATGTACTAGGCTTGGTCCTGGTACCAGGTTTTTCCTGAACAATAAAGTGCAGGCATCAACACTAATCACTGTATTCTGGGAAGACTCCCCACCTGCAGAATACAATAGCTCAGCGGGAGCGATTCCCCCTTTTACACCGAATACGTGAATGGGGAAAATTATTTAAACCCTCTGGTTGAACTAAAAAAAAAAGTAAGAGTAGGTTCACGCTTGTGTGAGTCGTGTGCGAGTTTGCGCAGGCACAGTAGGCCAAGAAGTCCCTGACCCTTTTTTAAAAGCACAGCCACACGGAACCACATTGTGCATGTGGTACCTCCACGCGTCTGCAGGTCAGGAATGCAAATGGGTTATTTTTAAACAAAGACAGTTCCCCTAGTGGACTTTAAAGGCACATATGAAAGGACGTATAGGAGAATGTGTAGTAAGTAGACAATAATTTATTCATTGCAAAAACATCATAAAAACAAAATCCCCCCCCCCCCCCCCTCCTTGATTGATTTAAAGATCACTCAACTAATCTAAGTATTACTAACCAGGGACAATTTAGTTGAACCTGTGTTACTATATATAAAATCTTGAAGCCTATATCTATATTTACACATCAAACTGTCAAGATTTTCATTTGGATAAACTACATATCCACCTAAATGAGATTCCCATATTTCTCTTCCCCTCTTGTGTTGATATATTCCAGCTATCCGAGATATATTCAGTTCACACCCACCATCTTCTGTAGTTCCCTCTGAATCCTCTACAGTAGTTTCACCAGGTATGGTACATTTGCACTACCTAAAAACTTTCTTCTCAATATTGAGTATACCTATGTGGCTGGTTACTATACATTTCTATACCTTCACATTTTACAGGACCCGCATTCGGCCTTAGTGGAACTTCAGATCCAAAACATCTTTATGCCCTAGATATATGGGCCTTTCTTCCCATTATAAGGAAATAAAACTACCTTATATATCCATACTCAGTTACTTTCATTTGTTGTATATGAAGTATTAACACTCTGGGCCCTTATATATCACGATTGGGAAAAACGCTGGAGGAGCAGACAGTGTCAGCGCCTTTGTTTTTAAATTTCTCTGGAATGCGTAGCTAGTCTACATATATGCCAATGTAAGTGTAAATGAAACAAATTTAACTTGTATCCATGTCCTTATGGTCTGATATGTACATATACTTACTATGTCTATGTTAAATATACTATTCCTAATATAGAAATCCTTGCTAAAGCTTACAACCACCCCTGAAGGAGGCTAAAACAACTCCGAAACGCGTCGGGTGCAAGCACATTGGTATCAATAGCTATATGTGTACATATGCATGAATCGCATTCCT
>JBBDGP010001540.1:80000-247500 GCA_037952835.1 Lithobates septentrionalis
CATTGATGACAACCTCGAATAAGTATTCAGCGTCCAAGTCACATCGGAAAACTGGTAAAACAATTCTAAAGCAAAACAGATATGAAAGCAAGCACGTGTGACAGAGATCAGGGAGCAGAAGCAGATTATTGAGAACAATACAAGTCACTTAGCAAAACCTACAAGAATCATATACTGCAAATACAGTCATGGCTGAAATTTTTGGCACCCCAGAAATTTTTCCAGAAAATCAAGTATTTCTCACAGAAAAGTATTGCAGTAACACGTTTTGCTATACATGTTTATTCCCTTTGTGTGTATTGGAACAAAACAAAAAAAGGGAGGAAAAAAAGCAAATTGGACATAATCTCACACAAAATTCCAAAAATGGGCTGGTCAAAATTCTTGGCACCCTTAACTTATAATTTGGTTGCACAGCCTTTGGAAAAAAATAACTGAAATCAGTCACTTCCTATAACCATCAATAAGCTTCTTACATCTCTCACCCGGAATTTTGGACTACTCTTCCTTTGCAAACTGCTCCAGGTCTCTCTTATTGGAAGGGCGCCTGTTCCCAACAGCAATTTTAAGATCTCTCCACAGGTGTTCAATGGGATTTAGATCTGGACTCATTGCTGGCCACTTTAGAACTCTCCAGCGCTTTGTTGCCATCCATTTCTGGGTGCTTTTTGACGCGTGTTTGGGGTCATTGTCCTGCTGGAAGATCTCGGACGCAAACCCAGCTTTCTGACACTGGGCTCTACAGTGCGACCCAAAATCCTTTGGTAATCCTCAGATTTCATGATGCCTTGCACACATTCAAGGCCCCCAGTGCCAGAGGCAGCAAAACATCATTGAACCTCCACCATATTTCACTGTAGGCACTGTGTTCTTTTCTTTGTAGGCCTCATTCCGTTTTCGGTAAAGAGTAGAATGATGCGCTTTACCAAAAAGCTCTATCTTGGTCTCATCTGTCCATAAGATGTTTTCCCAGAAGGATTTTGGCTTAACTCAAGTACATTTTGGCAAACTGTAGTCTTGCTTTTTTATGTCTCTGTGTCAGCAGTGGGGTCCTCCTGGGTCTCCTGCCATAACATTTAATTTCATTTAAATGTTGACGGATAGTTTGTGCGGACACTGATGTTCCCTGAGCCTGCAGGAGATTCATCCATTTTTCTCTTCCGTCCACGCCCAGAGAGATTAGCTACAGTGCCATGGGTTGCAAACTTCTTGATAATGTTACGCACTGTGGACAAAGGCAAATCTAGATCTCTGGAGATGGACTTGTAACCTTGAGATTGTTGATATTTTTCCACAATTTTGGTTCTCAAGTCCTCAGACAGTTCTCTTCTCCTCTTTCTGTTGTCCATGCTTAGTGTGGCAGACACAATGCAAAGACTAAGGCCCCTTTCACACTTATACGACTTGTCCCACGATTTTGTACTGCAAAATCGTATGACAAGTCATTCTCCATGATTTTCAATGACTACCATTCATATTGGCACGACTTTAAGTCGTGCCGACTTGAAAGTAGTCCCTGCACTACTTTGGTCCAACTTCTATGCGAGTTGTACTCCATAGACCTCAATGTTAAACCCTGAAGTAGCATGCAAGTCGTGCCTGAAAAATATATAGACACGACTTCAGCACGACTTTGTAAGCACAAGCCTGGCTCCCTGATCGGGAAAGGAAAACTTTTTTTTCCTTTCCCGATGAGCGACAGGCAGTGCTGACAGCTGTCTGGTATGAATCCAGAGGGGGAACTCCACGCCAAGTTTTAAATGAAAAAAACGGCGTGGATCTAAGGGGAACCCCCTACGCCGAAAAATCGGCGTGGGGTCCCCCCCAAAATCCATACCAGACCCTTATCCGAGCATGCAGCCCGGCCGGTCAGGAATGGGGGTGGGGACGAGCGAGCGCCCCCCCCCCCCTCCTGGACCGTACCAGGCCGCATGCCCTCAACATGGGGGGGTGGGTGCTTTAGGGCATGGGGGGCACCCTGCCGGCCCCCCCACCCCAAAGCACCTTGTCCCCATGTTGATGAGGACAAGGGCCTCTTCCCGACAACCCTGGCCGTTGGTTGTCGGGGTCTGCGGGCGGGGGGCTTATCGGAATCCGGGAGCCCCCAGATCCCGGCCCCCCACCCTATGTGAATGAGTATGGGGTACATGGTACCCTTACCCATTCACCTAGAGAAAAAAGCGTCAATAAAAAACACAGTACACAGGTTTTTAAAATAATTTATTAGGCAGCTCCGGGATCTTCTTCCGACTTCGGCAGTCCTCTTCCAACTTCGGGGGTCTCTCCGCCGTCTCCTCCCGGTGTCCGCATCTTCTGCCGGCTCCTCCGCTATCTTCTGCAGCTCAATTGCTAGCGGTGGTCCGGACTTCTGCCTTCTGCCTTCTTCTTTTCTTCCAGAGATGTTGACACGACGCTCTCTCCAGCTGGAATGGTCTCTGAACGCTCCGCAACAGACTTTTATAGGCGGTGACCCCGCCCCCCTATGAGGTCACTGTCCCGGGGCATGCTGGGACTGTGCCGTCATAAGGGGGCGTGGTCATCACCCGGTGACCACGCCTCCTAAAACGTCACAGTCCCAGCATGCCATGGGACTGTGACGGCATAAGGGGGCGGGGTCACCGCCTATATAAGTCCGTTGCGGAGCGCACAGAGACCATTCTGGCTGGAGAGAGCGTCGTGTCAACATCTCTGGAAGAGAAGAGGGAAGAAGACGATCCAGAAGTCCGGACCACCGCTGGCAAAAGAGCGCCAGAAGATAGCGGTGGAGCCGGCAGAAGATGCGGACACCGGGTGAAGACGCCGGAGAGACCCCCGAAGTCGGAAGAGGACCCCCGAAGTCGGAAGAAGATTCCGGAGCTGCCTAATAAATTATTTTAAAAACCTGTGTACTGTGTTTTTTATTGACGCTTTTTTCCCTAGGTGAATGGGTAGGGGTACCATGTACCCCATATTTATTCACATAGGGTGGGGGGCCGGGATCTGGGGGCCCCCTTATTAAAGGGGGCTCCCAGATTCCGATAAGCCCCCTGCCCGCAGACCCCGACAACCAACGGCCAGGGTTGTCGGGAAGAGGCCCTTGTCCTCATCAACATGGGGACAAGGTGCTTTGGGGTGGGGGGGCCGGCAGGGTGCCCCCCATGCCCTAAAGCACCCACCCCCCCCATGTTGAGGGCATGCGGCCTGGCACGGTTCAGGAGGGGGGGGCCGCTAGCTCGTCCCCACCCCCATTCCTGGCCGGCCGGGCTGCGTGCTCGGATAAGGGTCTGGTATGGATTTTGGGGGGACCCCCACGCCGATTTTTCGGTGTAGGGGGTTCCCCTTACAATCCATACCAGACCTAAGGGCCTGGTATGCCCCTGGGGGGGAACCCACGCCAGTTTTTTTTATTTAAAACTTGGCGTGGAGTTCCCCCTTATGAGTCATACCAACTACTGTATGTTTTCATTTGTTAATGCCAAAAACGTGGCAAAATAGTACTGCTCCCAAATCGCGGTAAAATCGCGGCAAATCGCGTTAAAATCGCGTTAAAATCGCGGTAAAATCGTGCGACTTTGAAGTCGTATAAGTGTGAAAAGAGCCTAAGTGAACTTCTCTCCTTTTTATCTGCTTTTAGGTGTGATTTTTATATTGCCCACACCTGTTACTTACCCCAGGAGCATCACATGCTTTTTCCACAATTTTGAAAGAGTGCCAAAAATTTTGACCAGCCCATTTTTGGAATTTTGTGTGACATTATGTTCAATTTACTTTTTTTCCTCCCTTTTTTTTGTTTTGTTCCAATACACACAAAGGGAATAAACATGTGTATAGCAAAACATGTGTTACTGCAATACTTTTCTGTGAGAAATACTTGATTTTCTGGAAAAATTCTGCCAACAATTTCGGCCATGACTGTACAATATGTATATACCTACTCCTGCTTGTCACATTAAAGTACACCCGTAACTACAGAAAGCAACCTGATTATTGCTGACCTTTCCTTTGAGAATGTCAGATCCATGGTCATCGTGCCGGAAATGTTAGTTGTTAGCCACTGGCCGGGAACAAGTAAAAAAGAGAAATAAGGAATTGGGATACTTACAGTATGCTCGTTTTATATCTTTGATCCATTAGTACTGAAGAAAGATGCAGCAAGTCAACTAACATTTTTCAAAAGGAGGATATCATAGGAGCCACTTTAAACATTTCAGGATAGATGTACTTTAAAGCACAGACACCTTCATTGTTTTACTGCTTACATAGTTTATAAGGTTGAGAGAAAAGAAAAAAAAATAATCACTATTCCAAAAAGAACCTAGTTTGGGTGTTTAGAAGCATGGGGCAATCTAAGGACAAAGTCCTTCTGTCCCAAACTGTCAGGAGTAACAAGAGTCTTGAAAGGAGGTCCTAATGGTGTTTACAAACAACCCTAGCACCCTCATGCAAAAGCAAATGGAGGGTGTTCCAAGGACCTCAACTCCAGCACCTTGGACTGAAGGGTCCAAAGTTTTCCCTGGGAAAGAAAAACTTGTTATAGATTGTGGACAAGGAAAACGTTACTCCTGCGCTTGTGAGGGTCTGATTTGGTTTTGAAAGAGTAGTATTGTGAACTGTAGCAAAGCTAGAAGAGATGGTGTTGCTTGTCCCGCTGCCCAAAGAATGACCCCGGGGTGGTCAGGTAAGGCTAAGTGGAGAGTGATGGATGAAGGGCGCGTGATCAAGCTCACATCAAAACATATAAAATTTATTTCAGAGGAAATAGAGAGCAAATAAAAGCAGTTGAATAATACCAATACTACGTATCATGCAAACAGGTGACAAAATGTAAAAGACATGAAGAGATAATAAAAATGGGTTAAAAATATCATGAGCCCATGTTACGGCAGGTATTTAGAGTCACCTGTTTGCATGATACGTAGTATTGGTATTATTCAACTGCTTTTATTTGCTCTCTATTTCCTCTGAAATAAATTTTATATGTTTTGATGTGAGCTTGATCACGCGCCCTTTATCCATCACTCTCCACTTAAAGAAAAACTTGTACCAGGACAAAGTCCACATTCCAGTTGATGCAACTGCTCCAGGGTCAACTTCTTAAGACTGAAGACCAAGCCAAAGTCCTGCAGGACTTGCACTGTCTGCTGTATGTTGGCCTTGATGCTGTCTCTTGATTGATGCCGCAGGAGTAGATCATCCGAATAACCCAAAATGGGTCAAAATTGTGAACACTCGTAGTGCCATGGCTAGGCCACAGTTCAGAGCCACAAACTGAAAATGTTGTTCCCCCAAAGCAAAGCGCGGGTAAAACGGATTAAGCAGAAATATAGGGATGTGAGGTTAGGCATGCTTTATGTCCACCAAGGCAAGTAAATCTCCAAGATGGAGGGAAGCAACTACTGACCTTACAGATTTCAAAAGGAATATTTGAACATGTAGGAACTTGGCGCCTTAGGTCAAGAATGAGCTGCACACCAGCATGTGGCTTGGGCACCATGGTCAGGTTAAAATAGTAACTGTGAAACCTTTCTGCATCTGGAATGGGATAGGATAAAAAAAAAAAAAACCTGGTCCATTCAGTTCAACCTACGTGTCTGTAAATTTTTATTCTCCAATTATATTCCCATAGCCCTGTATATTTAATTTCCTGAAAAAGGCAACCAAAACATGTTTTGAAGTTGTCCACACTCTTAGCTAGCACCACTTCCTGGGGAAGGGAATTCTACAATTTTACTGCTTTAACAGTAAAGAACCCTTTCCACAATCTAAAGTCTCGTACACGTAATCAGATTTTCAGCAGACAAAGTGTCAGACTTTTGTCCGAAGGGCGTGTGCCTGGATTTTGTCTTTTATACTAACGGCACACAATTGTCGGCCAACAAACACGAACGTAGTGACGTACTACGTGAAATTTCAGCTCTTGAACGCCACCCTTTGGGCACCTTCTGCTAATGTCGTGTTTGGTCAGCATTGATTCCAAGCATGCGTGTTTGTACTTTGGACTTTTTTGTGACAGACTTGTGTACACACGATACGAAAATCTGACAACAGACCGTTGTCTGACGAAAATTTACTAGCCTGCTAACCAACATTTGTTGGCCGAAAGTTGTCTCTTGGAGCAAACTAACGGTCGGATTTTAGGCAGCCTGTCATCACACAATTTCATGAGGAAAATCCGATTGTGTGTACGAGGCTTAAGGTTAAACCATTCTAACCCAGAATCGTGGCCGCATTTCCTTTTCAGGGACGTTATTAGAGTTACTGAAATAACCTATGATATATCAGTATATTGTAATCATATCCCCTCCTAAACTGCATTAAGGTGAAAAAACTTTCTAAATGCAGCTCCCCTCCTCAGCCCTTCCAAATACTTACCTGAGCTCGATCTCGGTCCGGTGATGTGCATGAAAGCAAAACCTCACTCTCTCTATTCTCACTAGCTCAGACACAGCAGTGGAAGCCATTGGCTTCCCTTGCTGTCAATCACAGCCAGTGAGGTGGGCGTGGAGGCCAGGGCCAAGCCGCCCTTTGTGTGTTGTATGGGGACACAGAGCCAGCTTGGGAGCAAGCATGCACGAGTGCCCCCATGGCAAGCAGCTTGCTATGGGAGCACTTGCTAGGGGACCTAAGAAGAGGAGGATCAGCGCTGCCCTGTGCTAAACCACTGCACAGAGCAGGTTAGAATAACATGTTTGTTATTTTAAAAAAATAAAAAGTTTGCCTTTACAAGTACTTCAAGCACCTCTTCTCCAATGTGCTTGAGAGGGTTGGGGGTCTAACACCGCATGACAGCTGAGGATCTGAGTGCTTAGGCAATCACTAATACATTTCCGCAGGATGTGGAAATCTTGCAAAAAGACCTGAACAAATTAATGGGGTGGGCGACTACATGGCAAATGAGGTTCAATGTAGAAAAATGTAATATAATGCATTTGGGTGTCAAAAATATGAATGCAATCTATACACTGGGGGGAGAACCTCTGGGGGAATCTAGGATGGAAAAGGACTTGGGGGTCCTAGTGGATGATAGGCTCAGCAATGGCATGCAATGCCAAGCTGCTGCTAATAAAGCAAACAGAATATTGGCATGCATTAAAAGGGGGATCAACTGCAGAGATAAAACGATAATTCTCCCGCTCTACAAGACTCTGGTCCGCCCGCACCTGGAGTATGCTGTCCAGTTCTGGGCACCAGTCCTCAGGAGGGACGTACTGGAAATGGAGCGAGTACAAAGAAGGGCAACAAAGCTAATAAAGGGTCTGGAGGATCTTAGCTATGAGGAAAGGTTGCGAGCACTGAACTTATTCTCTCTGGAGAAGAGACGCTTGAGAGGGGATATGATTTCAATTTACAAATACTGTACTGGTGACCCCACAATAGGGATAAAACTTTTTCGCAGAAGAGAGTTTAATAAGACTCGTGGCCACTCATTACAATTAGAGGAAAAGAGGTTTAACCTCAAACTATGTAGAGGGTTCTTTACTGTAAGAGCGGCAAGGATGTGGAATTCCCTTCCACAGGCGGTGGTCTCAGCGGGGAGCATTGATAGCTTCAAGAAACTATTAGATAATCACCTGAATGACCGCAATATACAGGGATATGTAATGTAATACTGACACATAATCACACACATAGGTTGGACTTGATGGACTTCTTTTTTCAACCTCACCTACTATGTAACTATGTAACTATTTATAGTTTGGGAAGTAATACAAAATTAACAACCTTCCTTTTATCCAGAAACTGCAGATATTTGTGTGTGTTAGCTATACCAGGTTCACATACACAGTTATTTTACAAATAGCCAGTAGACTGCAAAAGACACTGATGGCGCATTTCTTTTTTCAGACAGATTTCTGTATTTTAGTTTGACCACATGTGATTTCGATCTATATTGAGTAATGCCTGGTACACACGATGAGATGCATGCCAATCTCATAAATCGAAAATGAAGAGTTTTAATAAAGTTATGAAAATTCTAGTATGACCGAATAAAAATTCGGAAGTGATGTAATGCGTTGTAGTGTATTGGTATTGTATATTCGGATGACAACTGTACTAATTAAATGAAAATCATACGATCTGGTATTGTACGAGAAGAATTTTCGTGCTTGTCCCATTGGATAATAGCGGATGAACTGTTGTGATCGGCTCGCGACAGCTCTGTACCAACGATCAGATTATTGTACGATCGATTCGAAAGCGACATTTTTCTTCCGATTTTCTGATCGTGTGTCCTTAAGGCTGACTTTTTGGCAAGGTAAAACCACTGGTAATAAAGAGTAATAGAGTAAAACCTTAACCTAGCCCATTAACTAAAAACAGAATCACTGTGACAATTTGACTACAATACCATAATGCTACTTATCTGATGGGTGTTTATTCTGCTACAGTTATTGTAGCAGTCCAATCATAATGCTAATATAAAGGTGAATGGAGTTCTTATATTAACCACTTCCTTACCAGGCCAATTCTGACATTTCTCTCCTCCTGTAAAAATCATAATTTTTTTGCTAGAAAATTACATAGAACCCCCAAACATTATATATGTTTTTTTAGCAAAAACCCTAGAGAATACAATGGCGGTTGTTACAATTTTTTATCTCACACGGTATTTGCGCAGGAATTTTTCAGACGCGTTTTTTTGGGGAAAAAAACAGTTTTGTGTTTTAAAAAAAAACAAAACGTTAGCCCAATGTTTTTGCATATTGTGAAAGATGAAGTTACGCCGAGTAAATAGATACCCAACATGTCACACTTCAAAATTGCACACGCTCGTAGAATGGCGCCAATGTTCGGTACTTAAAAATCCCCTTAGGTGACACTTGAAATTTTTTTACTGGTTACATGTTTTGAGTTACAGAGGAGGTCTAGTGACAAAATGATTGCTCTCGCTCCAACGTTCGCGGCGATACCTCACATGTATGGTTTGAACACCGTTTTCATATGTGGGCGGGACTTACGTATGCGTTCGCTTCTGCGTGCGAGCACACGGTGACAGCGGCGCTTTAAAAAAATTTTTTTTTTTATTGATAATTATATTTTGTTTTTTTTATTTTGACACTTTTTCGAAAAAAAAAAAAACATTTTTGATCACTTTTATTCCTATTACAAGGAATGTAAACATCCCTTGTAATAGGAATATAACATGACAGGTCCTCTTAATAGTGAGATATGGGGTCAATAAGACTCCATATCTCACCACTAGGCTGGGAAGCCTGAAATAAAAAAAAAAAAAAAATGAAACGATCACCACTTCCCAGCCGAAGCGGCGCCGTTTTTTTGAATGGAGAGGCCGGGCGTGACGTCATAACATCGCGTCCGGCCTCCGATGATCATAGAGACTCCGGCGACCATCTGGTCTGCCAGGAATCTCTATGATCTACACCTGGCGCCGGTGGATCCGCTCTCCGCCTCACCGATCGTAACGGTGAGTCGGAGCAAGCACCGGAGGGCGGCGGGAGGGGGGGGGGACGTCCCCTCTCGCCTCCCATAGGAACGATCAAGCGGCGGAACGGCCGCTATGATCATTCCTATGGTGTAGAGATTCGCCGGCTGAAACCGGCAATATCTGAATGATGTCTGTAACTACAGGCATCATTCCGATATACCCGCCCAAAGCCCAGGACGTCATATGACGTCCGTGGGCGGGAAGTGGTTAAAGCAAAAGTTCAGTCATTTTTTTCATCTTTCCATCTATTAAATCTTCTGCCCTTGTTGTTTTAACTTTGGATAGTAAAACATTTTTTTCTGCCAGTAAATACCTTATACAGCCCACTTCCTGTTTGTCTGGTAAAAAGCCTAGGCTTATGACACCATGCACAGCTCTCTCTCCAACTCTCATGAGAGTTTGCCAGGATGGGAGGGAGATGAGTCATAAGAGGGCCAATGGGAGCTGCAGAGCTGGAGGTGTGTGTCTGTATAAATCCAGGAAGTGAACAGGCAGCAGCTTCAGCTGCCCACAGTTATAATGGATGCAGCCAGACTCCATGGAGGGAGATTTCTGCAGCATATTTGGCAAGTACAGAATCATAGTATATATTAAATAATATGCAAAGTGGTTGGAGGGAAGCTTCAGAATGGCAAAGATGTTTTTATTACAAATTATGTGAGCAGACTGCAGTTCCTCTTTAAAGGAGAAGTCCAGCCTGAGCTTTTTAGACTGGGTTTTGCCTAAGGGTCACAGGAGTGCAATTTGTTTTGCACTCCTAAGACCCGTTTTCAAGGGAGAGCGGTCTGAATTCCGCTCTCTGCTGACATCACTGAATCAGTCCAGGCACCGCGTCATCCCGACTTCAGAAGTCTGGATCTGCCAGCTGCCTGGCATGATGGCAGTCTCAGCCTCTCAGCGAGCCGCCCGCTCCTCGACCCTCCACAGCTCAGCGCTCCAGTTGAGCGTTGAGGAGCAGAGCAAGAGAGAAGCTGACTGACAGTACCTCTCCGCTCAGGGAGGTGAGAGAATCGAGCCATTGGCGGTGTGCTCAGTGAAGAGTCGCCGGGTGACAGATGCAGCATCGGCATCCACCTAGGTATGTATAAATATGTAAAAAAAAAAAAAAAAAAAAACATACTTCTCTTTTTAGTTATTTGTATTCACTTATTCTGAATCTTCGCAGAAATAATCAGATCACTAGAACTGACAAACACCCACACAGGTATTGGTAAAAACAGCACCCCTGACAACAAAGGGGCAGAGATCTAGTTCCCACTTTAGATACTGCAAAGCAGGGGTGTAAACTGGCACCAAGACTTCAAAGACACATCTATTCAATTCATACCAATAAAAGACCTCAAGTGTCACAAGCTACAATTTCTTCTCTTTTCGTGTACTGACTCCTCGCTTCCTATAAAAGGTTTACATCTTGCTGCTGCTGGAAATTCAAGCTCTTCCTAATAAAACCTTCATACTAAAACCCGGTATTGTCTGGCATGTAGGGTGGTGCTATTGTGTTAAAAATATTATATATATACTAGAAAAGGTACAATTTCTGGGGAAATTGTGAAAGTGTTCTTGCCTCTACAACTGGAGTGGGCGGAGTAACTGGGTGGGGTGGAGTGGCTTGAGTAACTGTGAAAAGTGTTAAAAAGCTTAATATTTTAAAAAGTATAAATAGTAGTAAAAAAGTTCCATCATTCGCTGAAAGAGCTGAACATTTTTTTCAAAAGTAATTTTTTTTTTCAAAAATGAATTTTTTTTAATCAAAAATGATTTTTTTTTCTTCAAAAATGATTTTTTTTTTCAAAAGTAATTTTTTTTTTCAAAAATGAATTTTTTTTATTTCAAAAATAATTTTTTTTTCGAAATTATTATTTTTTTTAAAGTAATTTTTTTTTCAAAAATAATTTTTTTTTTTCAAAAATATTTTTTTTTTCAAATATATTTTTTTTTCAAAAATATTTTTTTTTTTAAAGAAATTTTTTTTTCAAAAATATTTTTTTTTTTCAAAAATAATTTTTTTTTTTCAAAAATATTTTTTTTTTTTCAAAAATGATTTTTTTTTTTTCCAAAAATTATTTTTTTACTTTTTTCAAAAAATTTTTTTTTTTTTCAAAAATATTTTTTTTTTTACATGGGGCGGTCATAATGTTTTGGCTGATCATGGGGTGGTCATAATGTTTTGGCTGATCATGGGGTTGTCAGCTTTTGTCACTTCCCACTCTAGTTTTGAACATTTCGCCATTCATTCCTATGGGACCAATTTCGCCGCAAAAACGTCATTTCGTGGACCATTCGGCAAAACATTCCACAAAGTAATAACACACCAATCGGGAACAATCCGCTCGTTTCGGTATATTATTTGTCTCTGTAGTGTGAAAACTGTGGGAGGAGTCTACAAGCATTATCAAGTCTAGCAGATGAAGTCACATGCATTTGGGGTGTCTCAGCATCTTGTGTTTACAACCACTGTTTCCTAGCAACGCTCATGCCCTGTTTATGCTTCCCAAATACTACTTCATCAAAACTGCCCCATCAGAATTACCCCATCAAAACTGCCCCATCATATTCCTCTATTATAAATCAGTACATGGTGTGTCTGTCCCCTCCCCCGGGCTCTGTAATCAGCTGAGATGCTCCAGCCACCTTCCCCCCTGTGTATAACAGAAGCTTTGGTAACCATGGCAACAAAACAAACACTAACAGTACACTCTGATTAATGGCTAAAATTTCCTGAAATGACCTCTAAACAAATGGCCGTATTTTAAAAACTATACATCCTACAGCGAAGATCTTTATATTGTGAGAATCACAAGACCCAGACCTAGATTTTGATGTATAGTATGTCTCTGAAATATTAAAAATTAAGGCACAGTCGCAGTTTAGAAATTGCCCTTCAAATTTGGAGGGGGCTAGAGTGTAGTTTCAATGAATGTCAATGGACGGCGTGAGTTGCAAACAAATGGTCATATTGTGAAAACTATCAGGACTATGGCTTAGCCGTGGACATGTTTAGTGGCAGCAGGGATAGCTGAACGTTTTGATATAAGATTTGTGTAGGTGGGCTTGAAAATGAGGGAGTGGCGGCAGTTTAGAAATCATGTTCTGATTTTCCAGCTTTTGTCATCTCCCACTCTAGTTTCCCCATTCATTCCTATGGGACCAATTTCGCCGCAAAAACGACGATATTTCGTGAACCATTCGGCGAAACGTTCCACAAAGTAATAGCACACCATTCGGGAACAATCCGCACGTTTCGGTATATCACTTGTCTATGTAGTGTAAAAACTGTGGGAGGAGTTAGGGTGGTAAATTTGGCTATAATAATAAGAACTAGAAAAGGTACAATTTCTGGGGAAATTGTGAAAGTGTTCTTGCCTCTACAACTGGAGTGGGCGGAGTAACTGGGTGGGGTGGAGTGGCTTGAGTAACTGTGAAAAGTGTTAAAAAGCTTAATATTTTAAAAAGTATAAATAGTAGTAAAAAAGTTCCATCATTCGCTGAAAGAGCTGAACATTTTTTTCAAAAGTAATTTTTTTTTTCAAAAATGAATTTTTTTTAATCAAAAATGATTTTTTTTTCTTCAAAAATGATTTTTTTTTTCAAAAGTAATTTTTTTTTTCAAAGGTAATTTTTTTTTTCAAAAATGAATTTTTTTATTTCAAAAATAATTTTTTTTTCGAAATTATTATTTTTTTTAAAGTAATTTTTTTTTCAAAAATAATTTTTTTTTTCAAAAATATTTTTTTTTTCAAAAATATATATTTTTTTTTTCAAAAATGATTTTTTTTTTTTCAAAAATTATTTTTTTACTTTTTTCAAAAATTTTTTTTTTTTTCAAAAATATTTTTTTTTTTACATGGGGCGGTCATAATGTTTTGGCTGATCATGGGGTGGTCATAATGTTTTGGCTGATCATGGGGTTGTCAGCTTTTGTCACTTCCCACTCTAGTTTTGAACATTTCGCCATTCATTCCTATGGGACCAATTTCGCCGCAAAAACGTCATTTCGTGGACCATTCGGCAAAACATTCCACAAAGTAATAACACACCAATCGGGAACAATCCGCTCGTTTCGGTATATTATTTGTCTCTGTAGTGTGAAAACTGTGGGAGGAGTCTACAAGCATTATCAAGTCTAGCAGATGAAGTCACATGCATTTGGGGTGTCTCAGCATCTTGTGTTTACAACCACTGTTTCCTAGCAACGCTCATGCCCTGTTTATGCTTCCCAAATACTGCTTCATCAAAACTGCCCCATCAGAATTACCCCATCAAAACTGCCCCATCATATTCCTCTATTATAAATCAGTGCATGGTGTGTCTGTCCCCTCCCCCGGGCTCTGTAATCAGCTGAGATGCTCCAGCCACCTTCCCCCCTGTGTATAACAGAAGCTTTGGTAACCATGGCAACAAAACAAACACTAACAGTACACTCTGATTAATGGCTAAAATTTCCTGAAATGACCTCTAAACAAATGGCCGTATTTTAAAAACTATACATCCTACAGCGAAGATCTTTATATTGTGAGAATCACAAGACCCAGACCTAGATTTTGTTGTATAGTATGTCTCTGAAATATTAAAAATGAAGGCACAGTCGCAGTTTAGAAATTGCCCTTCAAATTTGGAGGGGGCTAGAGTGTAGTTTCAATGAATGTCAATGGACGGCGTGAGTTGCAAACAAATGGTCATATTGTGAAAACTATCAGGACTATGGCTTAGCCGTGGACATGTTTAGTGGCAGCAGGGATAGCTGAACGTTTTGATATAAGATTTGTGTAGGTGGGCTTGAAAATGAGGGAGTGGCGGCAGTTTAGAAATCATGTTCTGATTTTCCAGCTTTTGTCATCTCCCACTCTAGTTTCCCCATTCATTCCTATGGGACCAATTTCGCCGCAAAAACGACGATATTTCGTGAACCATTCGGCGAAACGTTCCACAAAGTAATAGCACACCATTCGGGAACAATCCGCACGTTTCGGTATATTACTTGTCTATGTAGTGTAAAAACTGTGGGAGGAGTTAGGGTGGTAAATTTGGCTATAATAATAAGAATAATATATATGTGAGATAACAGTAAGTGGTCTTGCTATGCAAGAACACTTAATAATATATATGTGAGATAACAGTAAGTGGTCTTGCTGTGCAAGAACACTTAATTAGCTTTAATGTTTTCATGAGAGCAACACTTGAAAGCCTACTTGCACAATGGACCACAAACAGAAGTAATCCAGCATCTGATTAACAATATATTACGCTGTCTGTGTAAATTGCCATATGTTATTATAGGTTTTCATGCCTAGTCACTGCTTCTCCATTACAGCACACTTTATGAAAATATCTTCCATAGTCCCAATTGCCACCCAATAATGCGTACGTAGATTTTAGTTCCGGTGGGTAGAACCTAGAGTGGAAATGATTCTACCTGGAACAACTTTTCCCAATGTTCTCTTCTGTCTAAAGATTGACAACAAATACTAATATCCCATTGGCAAGTGTCTGATCTAGAGCTGGGGTCTCCAAACCTTCTAAACAAGGGCAAGTTTACCGTCCTTTGGACTTTAGGGGGGCAAGCCTATGGCCAGTAGGAGTAGAAAATGTGTTCGCATCAATGGGAATAGAATGCCTCAAGCTTGGTGGTCAGTAGGAGTAAAAAAATGATAGTGCGCCTGTGGTCAGTAGGAGGAGGAACCGTGCCCCGTCACTGGCGCCAGTGGGCGGAACCGTGCCCCGTCACTGGCGCCAGTGGGCGGAACCGTGCCCCGTCACTGGCGCCAGTGGGCGGAACCGTGCCCCGTCACTGGCGCCAGTGGGCGGAACCGTGCCCCGTCACTGGCGCCAGTGGGCGGAACCGTGCCCCGTCACTGGCGCCAGTGGGCGGAACCGTGCCCCGTCACTGGCGCCAGTGGGCGGAACCGTGCCCCGTCACTGGCGCCAGTGGGCGGAACCTTATGACATGCACAGCTCTCTCTTTGGGGATGAGTCATAAGAGGGCCAATGAGCGCAGTAGAGCTGGAGGCGTGTGTCTGTGTATATCCTGGAAGTGAACAGGCAGCACCTTCAGCTGCCCACAGTTAAAATGGTTGCAGCCAGACTCAGTGGAGGGAGATTTCTGCAGCATATTTAGCAAGTACAGAATCATAGTATATATTAAATAATATGCAAAGTGGTTGGAGGGAAGCTTCAGAATGGCAAAGATTTTTATTACAAATTATGTGAGCAGACTGCAGTTCCTCTTTAATGCCAGTGGGAGGAACCGTGCCCGTCATTAATGCCAGTGGGAGGAACCGTACCCCAACACTAATGTCAGTGGGAAGAATCGTACCCCACTGTTAAGATCAGTGAAATAAATACTGTCTTGTATCAAGGGTCAGATAAAAGCAAGCAAAGGGCCACTGTTTGGAGACCACTGGTCTACAGTTCTACTAACAAAACCCAAACACCTTGGATCAGTGGGAATGCTTTTAGCTTGACTACATGAAAATAAAAGAAAAAACAAAATATCCAGTAATCTACTACAGCATATTATAGAGAGATGTGATTAAAATTAGTTCCAGATGAGAGTAGGATGATTTCTGTACTTTGCATGATCCCCATACTAAAAACTCCATGTCTTCTATTATTTTGAAAGGTAAATAAAATGTTTTTATTAAAAGTACAGAATATACCCAATTTTCTGCTTCCGACACTCAGGTGTGCAAAGAGAATTACAAAATCAGAATGCTGAAACTGATGAAATCATTATACTGAAATCTTGTGCAGGGCAATAAGGGCTCTTTCACACAGGCGGTCCGCCTGGCAGACTCCACTTCGCTCAGTGGGGGATCGATCCGCTGATTCCCACTGAGCACTCCGATTCCTCACTGTGCAGAGACGGACCTGTCAGAGCCCCGCTCTCATCTATGGGGAGTTCGAATGAAAAAGGACCGCCTGTCCATGTTCAGCCGATCCAATCCTTCAAACAAATGGAAAATAGGGTCACCATCCGTCTGGATTTCACGGAAAGGATCGGATAGCAGCAGATGTCAGCGGACATGTCACAGCTGACATCCAACGCTCTATAGGGGTGAATGGAGCGCCCGTTTAGGTCCGCTTAAAAACCTGACAGGTGAACCTGATCGGAAATCCTGTGTGAAAGGGGCCTAATTCTAGTACTGGCATTTCTTGGAGAACTAGAGAAAAGTACTGTGGACAGCCCCTGTAGTATAAAGTGACATTAAACGAGTTGTAAAGGCAGAAGGTTTTTTTTCATCTTAGGGCCAGTTCACACCACATGCAGTCCAGTGAGTTTTAGATTATATGGTTTTCAATGGCATAGTTCACACCAGTGCTTGCAGTTTCAGTGCGTTCCAGAAAATAAAAAAAATAGAGCATTTTTCCTGCACTGGACTGTATTGGAACACTTTAAAAAACGCACTGGAACACACTTCCTTATTTAAAGTTAAGAAAAAAGAGGGGGAAATATGCATTGGACTACATCAAAAACGCACTGGAACCTTCTCTGTGCAGCAGCCCCCCTAACACTTACCAGAGCCCATCTACATCCAGCGATGTTGCACGAGAAACTCCGCTGTCCGGGACTCCCCACTGGCTGAGACAGCTGGCTCTGCTGCTGTCAATTAAAGTCAGTGAGCCAATGAGGAGAGAAAGGGCACAGGGCATGGCTCCATGTCTGATACACACAGGGAGCTGTGGCTCGACTCGGGTGCCTCCATAGCAAGCTGCTTGCTGTGGGGGCACTCAACTGGAGGGAGGGGCCAGGAGCACCGAAGAGGGACCCGAGAAAAAGAGGGTCTGGGCTGCTTTGTGCCAAACCACTGCACAGAGCAGGTAGGTATAACATCTGTTATTTTTATTGAAAAAAAAAAACACGATACTTTAGTATCACTTTAACGATATCCTTATTCTCCAAAAATAACCCTTACAAATCCACTACTTAATGGTCCTGTAGTCTATTTTGCATCAAATAGTTTCTTATTGTGATCTTTGCCTCGTAACAGCCTCTGTGAGCTCCCAACCCTCTCCTTATGTTTGTTTGGAACAAGCAGTTCACGTTGGTTAGTCCTGTACACTACAAATTCCATATTCCCTAGACCAAGCATGTCCAAAGTCCGGCCCGTGGGCCAAATGCGGCCGTGTTCCGTTTTAATACGGCCCCACTGGTAATTTGGATAGTTATATCTTTTGTGGCCCCCAACAACTACCCGAGTGCCGCTCAGGACTAAGGATGAGCTTGGGCATGTTCACAACTTCATGTGCCTGAGCCCGCCGGGATGCTGACAGCGCTAATCACAGGCACCGAGTCATTTCCCAATCCGCAGCTGCAGAGATCGGGAAATCTCTCAATGCCTGTGATTGGCGCTGCACGCTGTCAGCTTCCCGGCGGGCTCAGGCACATGGAGTTGTGAACATGCCCAAGCTCATCCTTAGTCCTGAGCGGCGCTCGGGGGATTCGTTGGGGGCCACAAGAGATATATATCCAAATAACACGCCCAAGCTCATCCTAAGGCCCCTTTCACACTGGGGCGGTAGGGGGCGTCGGCGGTAAAACAGCGCTATTTTTAGCGCCATTTTACCGCGGTATTCGGCCGCTAGCGGTGCGGTTTTAACCCCCTGCTGGCGGCCGAAAAAGGGTTAAAACCCCTCATATAGCTTGGCTATAGCCGCGGTATTACCGCGGTATAGCCGCGCTGTCCCATTGATTTCAATGGGCAGGAGCGGTTTAGGAGCGGTGAATACACTGCTCCTTCACCGCTCCAAAGATGCGGCTGACAGGAGATTTTTTCTTCTCCTGCCAGAGCACCGCTTCAGTGTGAAAGCCCTCGGGCTTTCACACTGAACAAACAGCGGAGGCTGTTTAGGGGCGGTTTGCAGGCGCTATTTTTAGCACAATAACGCCTGAAAACCGCCCCAGTGTGAAAGGGGCCTTAGACTTCACCACACACAGCAGTGTGCAGACAAGTTTGTTTTTTCAATTGAGATGAATACATTGTAAAATCTCAGGTAATGTCAGTTGGTCTAAATCAGTTATATATTTGGACACCACATGTATACTTTGTGTTATGTTCCAGTTCATATTTTTTTTACTTAAAAGTTGACAGACAACCTTTATTACCAATAATATACAATGTACTTTACAATGTTCCTGACATATATTTCAGCTTCCTGGATTTTTTATTTTTTTTCCATCTGGCCTTCAGATATGAAAGGCACAGTGATTTAACACCTGTTTAGATTTGTCATCCATGTG
Source organism: Lithobates septentrionalis (assembly GCA_037952835.1). Taxonomy (NCBI): domain Eukaryota; kingdom Metazoa; phylum Chordata; class Amphibia; order Anura; family Ranidae; genus Lithobates; species Lithobates septentrionalis. The sequence continues at coordinate 98,666 of JBBDGP010001540.1, forward strand.
TCGAAATGAAAAAGTATGCTGTTTGCCATAAACTTTGCATAAAATAGTTAATTTGCATTTAATTTAATGTCAGGCAAAATGGCCGGCCCTCACGCATGTTTACTTCATCAAATCTGGCCCTCTTTGAAAAAAGTTTGGACACCCCTGCCCTAGACCCTTGTACATCACAGGAGCAAGCACGATAGGATGACTACATTCCTACATATAGTGGGACCATGGAGAACAAAACGTAGCCACCCTCTAACAGGAAGTCAGATCACAGCAGCGAAAAAAAAAAAAAAGGAATACAGAGATTTAGAGGAGGCCGACAGCAATAGAAAGTATTTTTTGGAGTTAAGAACACATACTTTATTGAAGTTTCTTATTTTTAAACCCGAGTTTAGTGTCACTTTAACAATTCTGTAAAAAACATGACAATACCGTATGTTGACATACGCAGAAAACGGAGGTGGGAGGTGTACCTGGAGCAGCCTAGATTTTCCCTACATATCCACACTGCAGCCAGCAATGAAAAAGTAAACAATGGTACCACACCCTGGTTTGTTCAGTACAGGAAGCCACTTTTATCCGTCATAACCAGGGAAAAGATTGTGAAGGAAAAGTCAAATATAAAAGCTGGCTTACTACTACATGAAAAAGTCATTAAATACAAGACCCTAAAGTAGATCTCCAGGTCCTGAGAAGACATTCCATGGTAATGCTGCCAATAGAGACTGTTTCCATATAAACCCTTCTTTGGCTGCTGGCCATTTTGTTGTCACTTTCTGCTCATTTGCATTCATGTTTGTGCTCTGCTCACAGCACTTTATTGGAAGAAGACACATTGACAGCAATTTTTACCTTTGGCACCTTTTGTAATCCTGTAATTTGCTGTTTATTTTATAATCTGATTATGTATGGCCCTAACTGATCTGTAACAATAGTGAATTCTATAGATTATTTTAAAGCCTAAAGCAGCCCATACACAAGTCTTTTTTTTTCATTCAACTAGCGGGTTGACGGAAGAAAACGACTTGATACCCCCCATTTACACATTCAAGGTGGATGGGTGAATCCTACTGCTGTGCCTTTCTATTGTGAGAGCGGGGAGACTTCCCCACCTTCCCAAAATACTGATCAGCGCTGTTGGCTATAGCCAGCAGTGCTGATTGTGTGTACATTTTCCAACAGGCTGGTTGTACAGAAGTTGATTTGGTAGACAACCTGTACAGCCTGCCTGTCCATACTTGGATTCAAAATTGGCTGGTCCCTGCTGAAATGGCCCAACTTCAAATTCATGTATGGCCGGCCCCTGCTGAACTGGCTGAATTTGAATCCATGTATGGCTTAAGCCATACATGTGTAGCAGCACAAGCGAAAACAATTGATTCCTCCATCTGCGCGAAACAGCATGGATGGAGGAATCTACCCTGCCAGATATTGTATTCAGGCAGATGCAGCTGACGACTGTAAAGCCATTAACTTTCCAGCCAGCTCAGTCAATTTTCAAGCTGACCTGCCAGGTCGGGTGGTGGCAACAGGGCTGCCCATGTGTCAGACAATTCCACAAGAATCGCTCAAAGCTGGAACCACACATAGCTGTAATCCGAGCAGCAGAAAAAAGTACCTTGCAGTTGGCCACCTCACAGAGGGAGGTGCTTTCCTTTACAATATTCCTTAACAATATCTTAACCTACACCCCATGCCCTTGCTCCCCCTTTTATCCAAACTCCTTCAATGTCTGGTCTACAACCGACTGAGCGTCCACCTTGCTGAGTATAGCATTCTTGATCCCCTTTAGTCTGGATTCTGTCCCCAACACTCCAGAGAAACTGCTCTCCTAAAACTAACAAACGATCTACTAAAAGCCAAAACCAATGGACACTATTCTGTACTCCTACTACTGGACCTTTCTGTACTCCTACTACTGGACCTTTCTGTACCCCTACTACTGGACCTTTCTGTACCCCTACTACTGGACCTTTCTGTACCCCTACTACTGGACCTTTCTGTACCCCTACTACTGGACCTTTCTGTACTCCTACTAATGGACCTTTCTGTACTCCTACTAATGGACCTTTCTGTACTCCTACTAATGGACCTTTCTGTACTCCTACTACTGGACCTTTCAGTACTCCTACTACTGGACCTTTCTGTACTCCTACTACTGGACCTTTCTGTACTCCATTATGGTCTCCATGACTCTACTCTTTGCTGGTTCTCTTTCTACTTATCCAACCGCACCTTTAGCGTTACTTACATTTCTTTTTCCTCCTCACCTCTTCCTTTCTCTGTTGGGGTCCCCCAAAGTTCTGTTCTTGGACCTCTCCTATTTTCAATCTATACCACCTCCCTGGGTCAGCTGATCGCCTCTCATGGCTTCCAATACCATCTTTATGCAGACGACACCCAAATCTATTTCTCTACCCCTCAGCTCACTCCCTCCGTAGTTGGCCCTATACAAATCCTGAATAATAATAATAATATATATTTTTATTGTCTGTTCACACCTGTGGATTATCGGTGCTTTCATCAAAATGCACATTATATACAGTTGAACGGTAATTCACCTAAGACGCCACACAGATGTGACCTGGCCCTAATAGGTGGGGAATACATAGGGAGCATATTTCATTGATACTTCCTCTAGCTCCATGGCTGAAGGCCAGCATCAAAGTATGGACCTCAGCCAGAAAAGTCTGCACGATCCAGAGCACTGCACATATAATCCACTGATTGTAATACTTTTCAGGCTCCAATACAAAAAAAAAAATAAACTGCACATCTATTCAATATAGGTGTGCATGTTATATTTTGCAAAAAACAGAATTAGCCCTTTAATCTCTACCTGGATTTTAACAAACTTGTGACTGTAATCTTACTCTCAGACACAAGAAAATGAAACAAAGGTATACTAATATGTAACCACAAGAAATGTCATACCTGTAAACATTGCATGGAAGTAGGGACTGCATGCAGCCAAAACCACTTTGTGAGCAGATATCTCCACATCTTCGGCCACTATTATCACATCGCACAGCAAATTCTGACTGTGAAGAAAAGCAAATGTAATAAATGAATGTATAGCAAATAGATATATATATACATATATACATATACACACACACACATAAAACACAATCTAAGAGTGATCTTATACTGGGGCTTCATGGGAGAACAAGCTGCTATAATACTATTTCCCTGTTGGGGACCTGCCAGTGTTCTGTGTAACTGATATAATAGAATGTAGAGGAACTTCATGTGACTAGGGCAGCCGGCTCATTCCTGTCTTCCCAGAGATCGTCCCTGTTGTAAGAGGTCTGTCCCCAGGAAACTTGCAGTGCGTAGGCTTCAACTCGTCACCCCGTGTAAGTGTGAATTAAAAAATGGCATCGCTAAAGTACTGTGTACTTCAACTTATGCTGCTGTGCATGCGCAGACCGCCCCAGTCTTGCCGGTTTAGATTGGCAACGCTTGCAGTGCAGCATGAGGAGTTGGAGCCTGCTCTCTGAAAAATTTACAGCAAACTGCCAGGCTCCCGGAACCATGGTGGGCCCTGAGGATTACCAAGACACAAGCTGCAATCTGTAAGTAACTTGATGCTGAGCTGATCCCTGAAGCCTCAACTCTGAGCGTTACTTGATCCTGACCCCTGCACGTCGTGCATTATTTAAGCCAGACCTCTGAACACTCTGTTACACTCTATTGACCCACAGCAGCATAGGTTCGCGTTTTATTTGCTATACCCTTTTAAGCTCTGCCCAACACCCACATTTAAAAGTGACTGTAAAGGATATTCTTTAAATTAAAATAATAAGCCTTGAACCTCCTCTTCTCCCCCACCTGCGCTGTCCGCTTCTCCTCTTCTGTGTCTGCCCCTATAGCAAACTGCTTGCTACGGGGCAGACGTGCAGCCTCGGCCCCACTCCCCATGCACAGGATTAGATTGACAGCAGCAGGAGCCAATAGTTACCACTGCTGACCCTGTGTTCTGTGAGGAGAAGAACACAGACCAGTGCACTGCAGATTGGCACAGAGCCGAATCGAGATAGGACTTCGGTAAGTATACAGCGAGGCAGGGGTGCCATAACAGCCCTGGCCTGTTGCAGCACGAATGCCACTAGACCCCTTGAAGGTATGTTGTTATATCTGGCACCAATCCGTTACAAGCAGACAAGAGATTGATCGAGTAATGTGGTTCTTCTAGGTTTCAAGGTTTTTTAACTTCGTGCATTCTATAGATGAAGGTAAAAAACCTTCTCTGTGCAGCATCCCCTCAAACCCCTAATACTTACCTGAGATCCAGCAATGTACACGAGTGCCACAGCGCTCCAGAGACTTTGCTTCCTCATTGGCTCAGTGGCTGTGATTGACAGCAGCGGGAGCCAATCAGGAGAGGGCAGGCGTGAATGTGTGCGTGAATGGACACACAGCCGCAGCTCAGGAGCGAGCCTGCTTGGCCGACCCCATTGCAAGCTGCTTGCTCTGGGGGCACTCAGCAGGTGGGAGGGGCCAAAAGCAACGACGAGGGACCTGGAAAGAGGAGGATTGGAGCTGCTCTGTGTAAAACCATTGCACAGAGCAGGGAAGTATAACAAGTTTTTTTAATTAAAAAAAAGTAATTTTTAATGTAGAAATAAAACATTACTAGATCTACTGATTACCAATAATACAGACCTGATAACAGATGTGGTAATACGGGGCAATTTAGGTAACAGCGATCACAGGTCAATTAGTTTCAGTATAAATCACACAAATAGGAAACATGAAGGGAACACAAAGACACTGAATTTCAAAAGAGCCAACTTCCCTAAACTACAAACCTTGCTAAAAGGCATAAATTGGGATAAAATATTAGGAACAAAGAATACGGAGGAGAGATGGGTTTGCTTTAAGAGCATATTAAATAAGGGCATTAGCCAATGTATCCCATTGGGTAATAAATTTAAAAGAGCGAACAAACATCCTGGATGGCTTAACTCCGATGTAAAAATGCATATAAAAGCAAAGGAGAAGGCCTTCAAAAAATACAAGGTTGAGGGATCATCCTCAGCATTCAGTATTTATAAAGAATGCAATAAGAAATGTAAGGGTGCAATTAGGATGGCTAAGATAGAACATGAAAGACACATAGCGGAGGAGAGCAAAAGAAATCCCAAGAAATTCTTTAAGTATGTAAACAGTAAAAAAGGGAGGACAGACCATATTGGCCCCATAAAGAATGAGGAAGGACATCTGGTTACAAAGGATGGGGAGATGGCAAAGGTATTGAATTTATTCTTCTCCTCAGTCTTCACAAGTGAATCGGGGGGCTTCAGTAACCAAAACTGCAGTGTTTATCCTCATGACACATCACAGGAAGCACCTCCATGGTTAACAGAGGACGGAATTAAAATTAGACTTGAGAAACTTAACATTAATAAATCACCGGGACCAGATGGCTTGCATCCGAGGGTACTTAGGGAACTCAGTCAGGTGATTGCCAGACCGTTGTTCCTAATATTTACAGACAGTCTATTGACTGGAATGGTACCAGCTGATTGGAGAAAAGCCAATGTAGCACCAATATTTAAAAAGGGCCCAAAAAACATCCCTGGGAACTACAGACCAGTTAGCCTAACATCAATAGTATGTAAACTCTTGGAGGGGATGATAAGGGACTATATACAAGATTTTAGTAATAAGAATGATTTCATTAGCAGTAATCAGCATGGATTCATGAAGAATCGTTCTTGCCAAACCAATCTATTAACCTTCTATGAGGAGGTGAGTTGCCATCTAGATAAAGGAAGGCCCGTAGACGTGGTGTATCTGGATTTTGCAAAAGCATTTGACACAGTTCCCCATAAACGTTTACTATACAAAATAAGGTGCGTTGGCATGGACCATAGGGTGAGTACATGGATTGAAAACTGGCTACAAGGGCGTGTTCAGAGGGTGGTGATAAATGGGGAGTACTCAGAATGGTCAGGGGTGGGTAGTGGGGTTCCCCAGGGTTCTGTGCTGGGACCAATCCTATTTAATTTGTTCATAAACGACCTGGAGGATGGGATAAAGAGTTCAATCTCTGTATTTGCAGACGATACTAAGCTAAGCAGGGCAATAACTTCTCTGCAGGATGTGGAAATCTTGCAAAAAGACCTGAACAAATTAATGGGGTGGGCGACTACATGGCAAATGAGGTTCAATGTAGAAAAATGTAAAATAATGCATTTGGGTGGCAAAAATATGAATGCAATCTATACACTGGGGGGAGAACCTCTGGGGGAATCTAGGATGGAAAAGGACCTGGGGGTCCTAGTGGATGATAGGCTCAGCAATGGCATGCAATGCCAAGCTGCTGCTAATAAAGCAAACAGAATATTGGCATGCATTAAAAGGGGGATCAACTGCAGAGATAAAACGATAATTCTCCCGCTCTACAAGACTCTGGTCCGGCCGCACCTGGAGTATGCTGTCCAGTTCTGGGCACCAGTCCTCAGGAGGGACGTACTGGAAATGGAGCGAGTAAAAAGAAGGGCAACAAAGCTAATAAAGGGTCTGGAGGATCTTAGTTATGAGGAAAGGTTGCAAGCACTGAACTTATTCTCTCTGGAGAAGAGACGCTTGAGAGGGGATATGATTTCAATTTACAAATACTGTACTGGTGACCCCACAATAGGGATAAAACTTTTTCGCAGAAGAGAGTTTAATAAGACTCGTGGCCACTCATTACAATTAGAAGAAAAGAGGTTTAACCTTAAACTACGTAGAGGGTTCTTTACTGTAAGAACGGTAAGGATGTGGAATTCCCTTCCACAGGCGGTGGTCTCAGCGGGGAGCATTGATAGCTTCAAGAAACTATTAGATAATCACCTGAATGACCGCAATATACTATGTAACTATGTAACTAATGTATGTGGAACAGCAAACAAGCAGTGTTTTTACATTTCTTATGATATGAATACAAAACATGCGATTGTAGGAAATACTGTTATAACTTGGTATCTCAAAAGTCGTGTCGTTTTTCTTTGTTAGTTTCTTTATGCTGAGGGTAGTGTTAAGCTGGCCATACACTGTTCAAATTGTACCCAGTTACTAAAAAAACAGTTGATTTGCTTAGAGTGTCCTTGTCTGCTACCTCCCACCTGACATTCTTCAATTACAAAATAAATAAATCGAAGGAGCCAGTTGGAAGATTTTTGGCCAGAACACCAACAGCATCTAATCAGATTCAGCAGCAATTTAGGCATTTTTACAGACAGTGGGGTCAGCTGTCAAAATACAATAGGCAGAGCACCCGTACTGTATAGAATGGAGCCTGAAAGCCAGCCTTAGATTGTTCCAGCACATTTAGAAGGACTTGACCAACAAATTGAAACAGAACTGAACTCAGCAATTTAAGTGTTTCAAAAAGCAGGTAATATGATCTAGAAAGTTACATAAATGTGAGGAGCACTTGGAATGACTTTCAATTGAAGCCACCATAAGAAAAAAAAACTCAGCATAGCAGCATTGTCTCACCTAAAGCCTGGTACAAACTCTTTTTTTTTGGGGGGGGGGGGGTCGGAGCTGCTGTACTAACCATGCGAGGTTAGTTCAGCCATCTCCCCCTCTGAGCTGTTGTGTTCTGACAGGGGGACGACCCCACCGCCAGACCGATCAGCTCTCTCTGCCATTGGTTGAGAGCACTGAGTCGGTCGGCTGCTGGTTTTCCGTTCTGTTGGACAGACCGACATACACAAGGGCCGAATGTCAGACTTTTTTTTTTTTTTGAACCGGTCGTTGTCGCCGAACATTCGACCCGTGTGTACAGGGCTTAAAGCTGGTCATAGATGGCTTGAAATTTGACCAGTTCAGCAGGGACTGGCCTTATTTCCATTCATCTATGGAGGTCCCCTTTCGTGAAAAGTCAACTTGTTACGAATGGGCTTGTTGAAAAATGTTAGTCTGATCAGCGCTGTAGCCAACTAAAAAAAAACAAAATGATCCCATTATTGGCCAGCCTCATACAGGTGTCTTTGGAAACGTCTAAAATCTGTTTATGTGATGCCACACATAGGGATACCAAAAAGTATAAATCTCCCATTGGGTGCAATATTATCCCGAGTACTAACAATGAAAAATCTGCTGAGAGCAAAGCCAGACCATGGTCTAGCACTGGGCAGAAAGTCAATAAAAGCAAGTTGAACATACAGTTAGCATAAACACAAAGTAAACCAGACAGAGCCAGATTCAACAAGGCACGGTCAATTAAACAAATTCACATGCAATACTGAAACTACCAAAACTAAAAAGCAGCCAAGTTCAGCAGTGAGGTTAACAAGTAACTACTCTGCTGAATTTGTCTTTAGGTTGCTGCTATGTACACTTGGTTTATATTTAAACTGAAACCATAATGGTTTGGAGTAGGGTTGCATGGTAACTGGTTCCAATACCAAGTTTGCACGAGTATCGGTATTCGTGAAAATACTCAGATACCTGAAATTGATACTTTGAGGTTCAGTTCTTTCAGCTGTCAGCGGGATTCCCCCATGACAGCTGAAATGTAAAAAAATATATTTAAAAAAATCCAGCAATTATCAGCTGTTAAGGAAGGCGTCCTTAAAGCGGGTGTCCGGCGACCAATCTTTTTATTTTATTTTTTAGGACATTAAGACACTTTGCTAATCCCAAAATAATACTCACAGTTTGGGTGTAATATTTCCGCCTCTGTCTGTTTTCGTACTGAAGAATAGATTAAAAAATGTGATGCTGGCTGTTTCCATCTTGCTTGTGGGCATGTGAAGCTCACAAGCACTGATTTCCTGGATGCGGTGAATGCTGTTCATTCACAGCTTGATCATCCGTTTCCGAACTGAATCTTGGGAAGCCTGACACTAAGCTCCCAGGAGACAGTGCGGCGCAGGGGAAAGGCAATAAACACGCCTACTCCCATGGGAGGAGAGACAGGAAGTTCCACAATAAAGTACAATATAAAGGTAATTACAGCAATAAAAAAAATTTTCGTGCAGCATTTGAACATCTATGCAATTAACTGAAGGGGGTAAGATTAAGTTAAAAATTTGAGTGGAACCCCGCTTTAACAACCGATGACTCATTCAGCTGTCAGTGGGGTTACCCTGTTAACAGCTGAAGTGTAAACGAAGTCCCAGTGTTCTATCGGATAGTGCACGCGCATGCGCAGTATGGAATTGCACTCCAGCCGATTTGCCGATCAGCTGGCCTGACGCAACCATGTAACCGCAGTTGCCAGATTGTGCATCGCTGTTGCTGTAGGGCGACTTGTGGCCGTGTTAAAGGGCTGGTTTTGTCTGTGTTGCATCCTGCCCTTTTACACAGACAAAACCGTCCGTTCAACACACCAAACCCGCCCTGCAACACAGACAAAACCGTCCGTTCAACACACCAAACTCGCCCTGCAACACAGACAAAACCGTCCGTTCAACACACCAAACTCGCCCTGCAACACAGACAAAACCGTCCGTTCAACACACCAAACCCGCCCTGCAACACAGACAAAACCGTCCGTTCAACACACCAAACCCGCCCTGCAACACAGACAAAACCGTCCATTCAACACACCAAACCCGCCCTGCAACACAGACAAAACCGTCCGTTCAACACACCAAACCCGCCCTGCAACACAGACAAAACCGTCCATTCAACACACCAAACCCGCCCTGCAACACAGACAAAACCGTCCGTTCAACACACCAAACCCGCCCTGCAACACAGACAAAACCGTCCGTTCAACACACCAAACTCGCCCTGCAACACAGACAAAACCGTCCGTTCAACACACCAAACTCGCCCTTTTACACAGACAAAACCGTCCGTTCAACACACCAAACTCGCCCTTTTACACAGACAAAACCGTCCGTTCAACACACCAAACTCGCCCTGCAACACAGACAAAACCGTCCGTTCAACACACCAAACTCGCCCTTTTACACAGACAAAACCGTCCGTTCAACACACCAAACTCGCCCTGCAACACAGACAAAACCGTCCGTTCAACACACCAAACTCGCCCTGCAACACAGACAAAACCGTCCGTTCAACACACCAAACCCGCCCTGCAACACAGACAAAACCGTCCATTCAACACACCAAACCCGCCCTGCAACACAGACAAAACCGTCCGTTCAACACACCAAACCCGCCCTGCAACACAGACAAAACCGTCCATTCAACACACCAAACCCGCCCTGCAACACAGACAAAACCGTCCGTTCAACACACCAAACCCGCCCTGCAACACAGACAAAACCGTCCATTCAACACACCAAACCCGCCCTGCAACACAGACAAAACCGTCCATTCAACACACCAAACCCGCCCTGCAACACAGACAAAACCGTCCATTCAACACACCAAACCCGCCCTGCAACACAGACAAAACCGTCCATTCAACACACCAAACCCGCCCTGCAACACAGACAAAACCGTCCATTCAACACACCAAACCCGCCCTGCAACACAGACAAAACCGTCCGTTCAACACACCAAACCCGCCCTGCAACACAGACAAAACCGTCCGTTCAACACACCAAACCCGCCCTGCAACACAGACAAAACCGTCCGTTCAACACACCAAACCCGCCCTGCAACACAGACAAAACCGGACCATCAGCACACTGTAAAGCTGACCCGCAACAGCGAGGCGCAATCTGACAACTACAGTCTACCTCCGCTGTTTGTATAGGTTTCAATTGTGCCCATGAAATTTTATCTCCCATCGAGAGATGCCTCCTACAATGTGCGCATATGCCATGGTTAGGTCAGGACAGCTAATCGGCAAATCAGCTGGAGTGCCCTTCAATACTGCGCATGCACGGGCACTTTTCGATGGCGGGCACTATCCGATAGAACACCGTCAATTGGAGCGGTCAAAAATAAAAATAAAAGCAGCTGAGCAATGTTTATGTATCCATTTATTTTTGTATCTTTGTTTATTCATCTGCAGATGAAGTCATTTTAAAACAACCTGTCAAGTAAAAAAAAAAAAAAAAAGAAGTTTGTTTTTTATTAACCACTTTAAGACCGGCCTATTTTTCAGACTTGTTGTTTACAAGTTAAAATCATTTTTTTTTTTTTCTAGAAAATTACTTAGAAAAAATATATAATGTTTGGGGGTTTTAACACCCTAGAGAATATAATGGCGGTTGTTGCAATACTTTGTCACATCGTATTTGCGCAGCGGTCTTACAAGTGCACTTTTTTTTGGAAAAAATACTTGAGTTAAAAAAATAGGACAACAGTAAAGTTAGCCCAATTTTTTTTTTTAAATTGTGAAAGACATTACGCCGGGTAAATTGATACCCAACTTGTAATGCTTCAAAATTGCACCCGCTCGTGGAATGGCGACAAACTTTTATCCCTAAAAATCTCCATATGCGATGTTTAAAAAATTCTACAGGTTGCATGTTTTAAGTTACAGAGGAGGTCTAGGGCTAGAATTATTTCTCTCGCTCTACCGGTCACGGTGATACCTCACATGTGTGGTTTGAACACCGTTATCATATGCGGGTGCTACTCACATATGCGTTCGCTTCTGCGTGTGAGTTCGACGGGACAGACGCGTTTAAAAAAAAACAACAAAAAAAAAACAAAAACGTTTTTTCTTATTGTACTTTATATTTTTACACTGTACTTTTTAAAAAAAAAAAATTGTGCCACTTTTATTCCTATTACAAGGAAATCCCTTGTAATAGAAAAAAAGCATGACAGGACCTCTTAAATATGAGATTGGGGGTCAAAGAGACCTCAGATCTCATATTTACACTAAAATTTACCCTTAATTTACGCTGATCAGCCTTAATTAACCCTTCTCCATTTAATTATTTTGCTGATTTTTGTTCACTACTATTTTATAAACGAAACGATTAATAATTACATTTTTTTTTTCGTTTGCTTTGTTCATTACTATTTTTACACCTTTAACATATGTTTACACATTTCACATTGAAAAAAAAACGCAATATTAAAAAGAAAATACATATAATTCATTTGGAAATAACTTTTCAACGCTTTGTACCATTGCCGACAGATGAAATGTAAACAAAAACAGTTGCAGTAGGCATCGGTAATTGGTATCAGCGAGTACTAAAAAAAAGTATCGGTACTTAAAAAAAAAAAATGGTATCAGTGCATCCCTAGTTTTGAGTCCATAGTATTTTAATATATACACTTTGTAAGCTTTTAAACAGACCTTTAATAGGTTAACATGCATTGTAGTGATGTGCATTAAAATCGATTTTAAGCCTAAGGCCTCATGCACACGGACGTTTTTAAAAGCCGCTTTTTTGAGCGTTTTTTTGCAGCTTAAAAAGGCCTGTCTATGTTAGTCTATGGCTTCGTGCCCACCTAGGCGTTTTTGAGCTGCAAATGGCATAGGCGTATAGGCGTTTTTAAGCTGTAAAAAAAAACCAGGACCAGTGGGTTCTGAGAGACGTTTAAAAATCGCTCTAACGCTGATAAACGCTCAAAAACGCTCAAAAACGTCACTCACCAAAGTTTTTTAATGTTTTTGAACTATTGAAAAAAAAAAAAAATTTGAAAAAAAAAAAGTCAAAAAACGCTAACGCGGAAAAACGCTAAAAAACGCTAATAAACGCTAAAAACGCTATTGCAAACACGTTGAAAAAAGTTTTTTAAAAATCACTGCAAAGATACTGGCGTTTTCATAACGTTATTTTAACATCCTGTGTGCATGAGGCCTAAACATTAACATTTTTTTACATTTATGCATTCCTTGCATTAAGGTAAAAAACATTTAGGCACTGATTTAGGCATTGGTTTTGGCCCCTCCCCCCCACACCCCTTTTTACTATCCTGAGACCTCATTCGCCTGTAGTTCTTCTCTCCCCTCACTTTCGGGTCTCACTGGCTTTGCTGGGGCACCGGGCGCCATTGGCCAGAGACGAGGGAGCAGTGCCAAGCTCCGCTGTCTGTGTCAAGCGGCTTGTCAATAAATGAAAAAAACAGAACCCGTTTAACCTGTGAACATGCTGAAATGTTATGCTTCTGGACTATAATATTGTTCTACTTAACTGGGAGTATTGAAGAAAGTGTAGTGTCAGTGTGTCTTGTCCACTGTTTAGCTTTTTGCACTGCAGTAGTGATTTAAATTTAACCACTAGAAGACCAGCCGCCGTAGTTAGTTATAAAAAATGTGCATGGATTTTATTTATTTTTTTTTGTAAAAGGTGAACTTATCCTTTAAAGGCCCCACTTTTTCTACTATAATGCATCCTAGGAAGCCTGTAAAACAAACTCCATATTTTGTTCCTCTCTGTAAAATACTACAATTCTGGGTTCTCTTCGCACCACCTCCAGTTCACAGAGCACTGCTTCCAAAAACATCTGTGTGGGGGGACAGGTGCCCTGTTTGCATCACATCAACCCTTTACTAAAAGAGCGCAGGCTCGACCTGTGCTGACGATCACTTGGAGGGGGGAGTGGCTTCATGTCCTATAGACAGACAGGAGAAGGAGGCAGCGCACATGGTGCCAGCAGAAGCCTGCACACAAAGGTGTCTCCAATGGAGCCCTGTAAGGGAAAGGAGACACCGATAAAACCCGAACCAGAGATTATCCAACTGTGAAAAAAAGGCACACAGCAGTGATGGTAAGTGTTGAAATTTGCAGCACTATAGGCATTTAATTGTGAGTGTTTAATAGCACTTCAACCTATATTCTCTACAATCCACTGCAATAAGATTTCAGGTAGCAACTCATACAGTCACCGTGTGTTCTTCCTTAAAGTGGTTGTAAATCCTTAAGGTTTTTCACCTTAATGCATTAAAGGTGAAAAACCTTTTGTGCTCCAGCTTCCCCCCAGAGCCCCCCCCCCTTTTTCTTACCTTAGCCCAATCCAATCCAGCTAAGTGCACGAGCGCAGCGGCTCATTGGACAGATAGTAGCAGAAGCCATTGGCTCCCTCTGCTGTCAATCAAATCCAGGAGCAGGGAAGAGTCCCATTGTCTGTGTCAATGGACGCAGCAGCGGGACTCGGGAGTGAGCCCGCATGGGTGCCTCCAAGGAAAGGGGCCTTCTGTGTTGGCACCCAATGAAAAGGAGGGGCCTGGAGTGCCAGTGGTGCACCCCAGAAGAAGAGGATTGAGGCTGCTCTTTGCAAAATGATTGCATAGAGCAGGTAAGTATAGGCATGTATAGGCATGTTTGTTTTTTTTAATATATAAAAATAGCAAACAAAAACAAGGGTTTACAACCCCTTTAAGTCTGATGTGTAACTTCATTTATTTTATTTATTTATTTTTTAACACTAGGGATTAACAACATCCTTTGTGATAGCACAGGGCGTGGAAGGTCATCTTTATGGAGAGATCTTGGACCACATATTTCTTCTCTGGCCTCCGAAGCATCAGATCAAACAGAGATCGGTTTGATCTGGTGCTTTCACAAGCCAGTAATGGCTTGTTTACATGAGGCTGAAAAAGGAAGTGACAAAATCCACTTTCTGACATCACATATTAGGAGGAACAACATTGTTCCTTTTGCTGTGTCCCAGGAACCAGATGCCGCCGGTCGCACCCTTACTGGGCTTTCCGATTGCATAGGAGAGCCCAGTAAATGCAGTGGCGGGAGATGGGTCAAACCCCCTTTCCGTCACCTATAAAAGTAATCCAGTGGCTCTTTAGCTGCTAGGATTAATGTTACTTTTTAGGGAATCACTGGCAGAAGAAGATGAGATCTTAGTCATTGCTGCAGCGATGACGGAGATTTCACCCTTCTGGTCTGAGGATGTTTATAAACGTACGGCGGACTGGAAGTGGTTTACTTCCTTTGTAGACTTGAATGTAGTAAAGCGTTTAAACACATAATACTGTAAAGGCCTCATGCACATGGACATCTAGAGGCTGCAAGTCATCAAGAGTAAAATCTCTGGTGCTTCCCCACACCTGGGGAAAAGAAGGTGTCGTATACAAGTGCCCATACAAGTCAGTGGTTATTTGTGACCATACTTGTGCAAACATCGCTGGCATCGGCGTTTGCCCGCTCAGGTGGCAAATTCCCCTGAATGCACCACTTTCGCCTAGACAGTGTGTGGAGACAAAGATGTTGCATATGGGGCAACATGCAGGGATGGAGTTTCCTGAAAACAAAGGCATTGCTGTCTATGGAACAATGCACACAGATGCATAAAGGTCAGCAAATACAGTGATAATTACAAACTAGTAACACAAAAATAGAACATTTTCACGTTTGTGTGCAGTAATTTACGCACATACCTTGTATACACGTGTATACTGCAACACTAGTAACTAGAAGAGGATCACAAAGAACTTTTATACGCATTTTAGTCAGGATCTTTCTGTCAACAAGATCCTAAGTAAGAACATTAGTAAATGACTACGATCATGGTCAAGAGGCTTTAATCTATAGTGTGTACCATACTAACCAGCACTTGTTATGGTTGCACATCAAGCAGATTGTGTTCAACTTAACTGATATTTTTCAGTCGTTCTGCAGCACCTTAGATAATTATGAAAATTATGGCCGAGGTTGCAATAGTCCTATGGCTAAATTAAAATTTTGTTAATAGCATACAGTTACTCCATTTTCCAGTTGAAGTTCCAACAAGCCCAACTCCAGGCTGGAAGAAAAAAAAAATACAAGTAAAGTAGATGTGAGATCCCACACTTATGACCTCTGAAATCAGAGAAAATAAATGCATATAAAAATGGTTTCATGGGGACCTGTTCACTCTAACCACTTGCCAACCACGCACTGTAGTTTTACTGCTATAGTGCGGGCTGGCTGCGCAGAATCATGTATATATACGCTCTAATCAGCATTTCTGGGTAGGGGGCGCACATATACGCACCCCTGTCTGGCTGTGCTGCAATTTATCACAGCAAATACCGATCACAGGGTGATGGCCAATGATTGACCGCTGTCGCCCGGTGATCAACTTTGAGCTTCACCGAACACAGCTCTGTGAGAGTGTAAACAACACAGAGCTGAGTTCAGTGACAGGGGATCAAGTTGTCTGTTCATTCCCTGCCAAGCAGAGAATGAAAACAAAACCATCTCCAGTAAAAGCAGCACACGGTACACACAAACACTGGTTAGGCACACATTTAAACCCTTAATCGCTCTAGATGTTAACCCCTTCCTGCAGTGTCCGTACAGTGACAGTGTACATTATTAGCACTGTTTACCGTAATAATGTGGCTGGTGATGTCATTGGCAGTTAGTGTTAGATTGCCCGCCACACTATCAAAGCCATAAGTCGCTGATCACCGCCATTACCAGCATAAAAAAAAAAAATTAAAAATTCCAGTATGCATTCGATAGTTTGCAGACACTTTAAACTTTCATACAAACCAATCAGTATATACTTATTGGGATTTTTTAAGAGATTTTTTTTTAATTTCTTTTTTGTTTGATTGTTTTGTTTTATAACAGCCAGAAAGTAAAAAAAAAAAAAAAATATTGTATTTTTTCATTTAATAAAAACCCCAGAGGTGATTAAATACCACCAAAAGAAAGCTCTATTTGTGGGGGTAAAAATTATATAAAATTTTGTTTGCGTACAGCATTGCACGACCCCTGCAATTATCAATTAACGCAGCGCATTATAGCAAAAAATGGCCTGGTCATGAAGGGGTAAAATCATCCAGAGAGCTGAAGTGGTTAATGGAGAAGTTTGGGGTTATTAAAAAAAAGAAACATACATACTCAACTTCCATGCTGCAGCGTTGGTCTGATGCTGCAGCTGGTCCCCACTGGCTCCAAGTCCAAGAACATGACCGCTGACTGCTCAGAGAACCATGACTGTCAATCATCATTCTCTGCACCTCCAATGCTCACTGGAGCACCGGACTGGGGAATAGATGGGAGTTGCTGGCTCCAGTTCTCAGCCATGTACCAAGAGCCTGAGCCAGGTGCCAATTATGCATCTGGGTGGATCACAACAATATGGTCGGGATCCTTCTAGAGCCTGAATGGCTCTGTGACATCAGCCGCCAGCGGGCTTTAGCCTGCTGTGGGCTGATTCTGGGTCACAGGAGAGCACAAGTTGGTTGGATGATGTTTTGCTATCTGTTCTATTTATAAATACATCCCCACTAAACTAAATGCATACACCGCCTGCAAAAGTAGCTTTGCCCATTCTGTACAATTTACACATTTTAACTATTTATATATGTATACACACACACATAGATTTGTGATTTTCACAGTTCTAAATCACAAGTTCTATAAATAAAATATAACACCCCACCCCCCCAGCATCATGTTTAATGGAATACACAGATGTGTTAAAAGGTATTTAGCTCCTCTGTTAACTATTTTGACTTCGTCTGAAATCACACAGATTGTATCACATCAGCCTCCGAGATAATTTCATTCAGAAGCCAACATTAAAGCAAGCGTGTTGTAAACACAAAACAGACTTTTTGTATGTTACTAGCGCACTTTAAAGTACAAATAAGGATTTTATTTTCTCAAAATTCTACAAACAATACCCCATAATGACAACGTGAAAGAAGTTTGTTTGAAATCTTTGCAAATTGATAAATTAAAAAAAAAAATCCCACATACATTATAATACATAAGTATTCACAGCCTTTGCTCAATACTTTGTTGAAGCACCTTTGGAACAAATTACAGCCTCAAGTCTTTTTGAGTATGATGCTACAAGCTTGGCACACCTATTTTTGGGCAGTTTCTCCCATTCTTCTTTGCATGACCTCTCAAGCTCCATCAGGTTGAATGGGTTAGAGTCGGTCCACAGCCATTTTCAGATCTCTCCAAAGATTTTCAATCGAGTTCAAGTCTAGGCCACTCAAGGACATTCATAGAGTTGTCCCATAGCTACTCCTTTGTTAGCTTGGCTGTGTGCTTAGGGTCGTTGTCCTGTTGGAAGATAAACCTTCACCCCAGTCTGAGGACCAGAGCACTCTGGAGCAGGTTTTCATCAAGGCTGTCTCTGTCCATTGCTGCATTCATCTTTTCCTCGATCCTGACTAGTCTCTAAGGTTCCTGTCGCTGAAAAACCTTTGGCTAGGTGATGAGCAGTGCCTGGTTTCCACCAGACACGACGCTTGCCACTCATGCCAAAGAGTTCAATCTGTGTTTCATCAGACCAGAAAATTTGGTTTCTCATGGTCAGAGTCCTTCAGGTGTCTTTTGGCAGACTCCAGGCAGGCTGTCCTGAGCCTTTTACTGAGGAGTGGCTTCCGTCTGGCCACTGTACCGTACAGGCCTGATTGGTGGAGTGCTGCAGAAATGGTTCTTCTGGAAGGTTCTTCTCCCTACACAGAGAAACACTGGAGCTTTGTCAGAGTGACCCTCGGGTTGCTGGTCACCTCCCTGACTAAGGCTCTTCTCCCCCCATTGCTCAGTTTGGCCGGGCAGCCCACTCTAGGAAGAGTCCTGGTGGTTTCCAACTTCTTCCATTTGATGGAGGCCACTGTGCTCATCGGGACCTTCAATGTGGCAGAAATGTTTCTGTACCCTTCCCCAAATCTGTGCCTCGATACAATCCTGTCTTGGAGGTCTACAGACAGGACTTCATCGCATAGTTTGTACTCCGACATGCACGGTTAACTGTGGGACCTTACACAGGTGTGTGCCTTTCCAAATCATGTCCAATTAATTGAATTTGCCACAGGTAGACTCCAATCAAGTTGTAGAAACATCTCAAGGGCGGTGGAAACAGGATGCACCTGAGCTCAATTTAGAGTGTCATGGCAAAGGCTGTGAATATGTACATGTACATGTACATCGCTCTAAGGCCCCTTGCACACTGGGGTGGGAGGTGTGTTTTTAGCGGCGCTTTACCATCGTTATAGCTGCAGTATTCGGCCGCTAGCGGGGGCGGGTTTACCCCCCACTAGCGGCCGAGAAAGGGTTAAAAACACCGCAAAGCACCTCTGCAGAGGCGCTTTGCCAGTGGTATAGCCGTGCTGCCCCATTGATTTCAATAGGAAGGAGCGGTGTATACACCGCTCCTTCACTGCTCCAAAGATGCTGCTAGCAGAACTTTTTTCAGCATCCTGCCAGCGCACCGCTCCAGTGTGAAAGCCCTGAGGCTTTCACACTGGAGACACAGCAGCAGCTGTTTCAGGTCGGTTTGCAGGTGCTATTTGTAGTGCAACAGCGCTTGCAAAACGACCCAGTGTGAAAGGGGTCTAAGGCAGGGTTCACACTGGTACGATACGACAGTCTTACCACTTTGGATCCGACTTTGCCCTGCGACTTGAAGTCCGACATGCGTCCGACTTTAATGAACAGGGATCCGATTTTGATCCCCGACAATACCAGGCACTGTGTCTGGTATGAATCTTTAGGGGAACCTCCACGCCCAATTAAGAAAAAAAAAAAAAAAAAACGGCATGGGTTTCCCCTCAGGGAGCACACCAGGCCCTTTGGTCTGGTATGGATTTTCAGGGAAACCCCCACGTCAAAAAAAAATAAAAATAAAAAAAAAGGTGTTGGGGGTCCCCCCCAAGATCTATACCAGACCCTTATCCGAGCACACAGCCCGGCAGGTCAGGAAAGGGGGTGAGGACGAGCGAGCGCCCCCCCCCCCCCCCTGAACCGTACCAGGCCGCAAGCCCTCAACATGGGGGGGTGGGTGCTTTGGGGCAGGAGGAGGCCCTGCGCCCCCACCCCAAAGCACCTTGTCACCATGTTGATGAGGACAAGGGCCTCTTCCTGACAACCCAGGCCATTAGTTGTCGGGGTCTGCGGGCGGGGGGCTTATCGGAATCTGGAAGCCCCCTTTCACCCCTACCCATTCACCTTAAAAAAAATGTCAAAAATAAAACACACATTACACAGGTTTTTAAAGTAATTTATTAAGGCAGCTCCGGGGTCTCTTCCGACTTCTTCTCCCCTCTCCTGCCTCCTCCACTGACGTCTTCTGCCTCTGCCGGTTCTTCTCCCCTCTCCGGGTCTTCTCCGCTGATGTCTTCTAGCCCTCACTGGTTCTTCTCCCTCTGTCCGCTACCTGGGTCTTTTCCGCTATCTTCTCGCTCTTTTGCTGGGTCTTCTCCGCTGCCTTCCGCCCGCTCTAATGCTGGGTGCGCGGTGTGCCACTACTTATATTGGCATGGGGCAGGGTCATCGGAGGCCCGCCCCTTATGACGTCACCGCCCATCATGCCCCTGGTGGTGACATCATAAGGGCAGGGCCTCCGGATGACATCACCCAGTGACCCCGTCCCATGCCAATATAAGTAGTGGCACACCACGCACGCAGCATTAGAGCGGGAGAGATCGTTGAGTCAAAGCCCCAAAGCACCCACCCCCCATGTTGAGGGCATGTGGCCTGGTACGGTTCAGGAGGGGGGGGGGGGAGCGCTCGCTTGTCCAGACCCCTTTTCCTGACCTGCCAGGCTGTGTGCTCGGATAAGGGTCTGGTATGGATTTTCCCCTTAAAAACCATACCAGACCAAAGGGCCCGGTATGCTCCTGGAGCTTTTTTAGATTTGGCGTTGAGTTCCCCTTCAAGATCATCAGAGCACAGTCGGATGCCAAAGTCGGATCAGTCAAGACGGCGATCCGACTTTAACGATATTCAATGGGCTGAATTAGGATAAAAGTCGGAGCAAAGTAGTGCAGGAAGCATTTTCAAAGTCGGACTGACTTGTGTTGGACCAGTTAAGACGGCTCCCATAGGGAAACACATCACATCACGTGATTTTCACACATCATGCAACATGAGCTCCCAATGTCGGAGCGTTTGTCATACCAGTGTGAACCCACCGAATGCAGTTTCTCTTACCCTGCTGCTCCAAAAAGCCTCCATCCCAGGTGGAGGTTACAAGCCCTGTATGCAAACAGATAAAAGAAAAGATGGCTGGATGGCCGCACTCCTATGCAATTTCTTTATTCAAGTGCCGGATACAAAAAGATGAACTACAGGTATCAGCTTACATGTTTCACACCAAGGTCGGATGCTTACTCATAGCTCCTTCTGGAGCTATGAGTAAGCACCCGACCTTGGTGTGAAACGTGTAAGCTGATACCTGTAGTTCATCTTTTTGTATCCGGCACTTGAATAAAGAAATTGCATAGGAGTGCGGCCATCCAACCTTCTTTTCTTCAAAGGCTGTGAATACTTATGTACATGTGATTTTTTTCCTTTTTTATTTTTAATAAATTTGCAAAGATTTCAAACTTTTTTCACATAGTCATTATAGGGTATTGTTTGTAGAATTTTTTAGGGAAATAATTAATTTAATACATTTTGGAATAAGGCTGTAACATAACAAAACGTGGAAAAAGTGAAGTGGTTAAGCATTTTTTTTTTTATTGTAGACTGTCAAAGCCCCACTTGTGTGAAAACATCCAAAAGCCCCAATACTGCTGCTGGGCGCTGCCATCTTTGGGTGTAATATCAGCAGCCCCGGAGCTGTCACTCAAGTGACTCTATAGAGTATTCCCATTCACTCCTGCAATGGCTTCTATACAAAACATTATTTAGGGACGTAAAGTGAGGAGAGGCGGTCATAAGCCAGCAAACAGCAATTAGACACTCTTAGGCCACTTTCATACTGAGGCGCTTTACAGGTGTTTTAGCGCTAAAAATAGCACCTGCAAAGCGCCTCTCCTGTCACTCCAGTGTGAAAGCCTGAGTGCTTTCACACTGAAGCGGTGCACTTGCGGGACGTCAAAAAAAGTCCTGCAAGCAGCATCTTTGGAGCGGTATATACACCGCTCCTAAAACGCCCTGCCCATTGAAATGAATGGGCACAGCTGCTGAAGCGCTTCAGCAGCGGTGCTACACAGGCGCTATTAACCCCTTCTTCGGCCGCAAGCAGAGATTAAAAGCGCCCTGCTAGCGGCCGTAAAGTGCCGCTAAAAGGACGGTTAAGAGCTGCTAACCGCCCCAGTGTGAAAGTAGCTTTAGAAAAGGAGAGGGCTATGATGTGGAAGGAGGGAGGGGCTGTATTGGGAAACCAACTAGTCAATTTTCCTAGTAAGTTCAAAGGCACATAGCAAAAAATAAAATAAAAATCATTTATGGAAAGAATAACTATTGCAAATAAGCATTTAAGGCTCATTCACACTATGTACAGTAACCTTTACTCTGCACAGATCAATGCACACTCGCTGCTAGGGCCCACAGTAAAGAATCGTTTTTTCCATGTGCCCTGTTCCCACCACAATGCTGCCTTGGGCAGGGTGATAGCGTGCATTGTATAAAAAGGCTGTGGTGCATAGTAATGAATGAAATGTCATTTGTTTCATCTTTTTTTTTTTTTCTTAAAAGAGTGCCTTTCTTTGTAAGAATGCAATGCACCGCTCTCAATTCCTGCACACATCAGACATCAGCCTGCGCACACTAAAATGTTCACATGTAAAATCACAGAAGGAGTGATGGTAGTTAAAGCGGGATTCCGTCCTAAAAAATTTTTTAAAGTCATCAGCTACTAACACTGTAGCTGCTGACTTTAAATAAGTACTTACCTGTCCTGGGTGCCCGCGATGTCGGCCGCCCGAGGCCGACCCGTCCCTCGGCTCCCGGCACCGCCATCCTAGGAAAGGGAAACAGGCAGTGGAGTCTTGCGGCTTCACTGCCAGTTTCCTACTGCGCATGCGCGAGCGGCGCTCCGTTCTGTGAATGGCCCTGTGGTGTTCTGGGAACACACACAGTTCCCAGAAAACGAGGCCGCTCACCGAGGAGAAGAACTCACCGCGGAATAGGAAGAGGTAGATTAGGAAGACTGCCTAGCAACAAGGGTTTAGGTAAGTTTAATTTTTTTTTTTTTTTTCAAATTTTTTTTTTTATTTTTTTTAGGATTTTTGGTGATTTTTTTTTTTTTCAGCGTGGCCCTCCACTTTAATCAGCTTCTAACTTCAGCTTGTTCAATTAAGCTTTGACAAAATCCTGGAAGCTGATTGGTTCTATGCAGAGCTGCACCAGAGATTTTGCACTCTCCAGTTTTAGTATATCAACCCCTTTGTGTCCAGGCCACTTCTCTGTCCCTTATCACTTATCAACAGCCCCAGACAGTGACAGTTTGTCTTTGATTTCTGTATGCATCCTGTCTGCCACTGATCACAAACTCCTGGCCATACCCGCTGCAGAAATATGCTGATCTGGGCAGTGTATGGCCTTGGATGACTGTGTGAATAAGGTCTAAGGGGTCAAGGTTTCCTGCAACACACCCCCTAATGAGGGGCTGTAAAACACTGCTCTCACATAACGCACAAACAGGGTTAACATAAGAACCAGTGTTTGTATCTCCTGTCAGTAGTGCAGATTCATATACGTTCCCCATATTTCTTTATTATAGGGGAATCCTATGTAACACTAAAGCTATCCATAAACTTTTATATTTCTCTGT
Source organism: Lithobates septentrionalis (assembly GCA_037952835.1). Lineage (NCBI taxonomy): Eukaryota > Metazoa > Chordata > Amphibia > Anura > Ranidae > Lithobates > Lithobates septentrionalis. Next base: position 121,955 of record JBBDGP010001540.1, read on the forward strand.
ACAGCCTCTGCTATAAATCAATAGATTTATAATAAACAGCACAGATGAGGGAATCTGCACTGCAGGCTATTGTATCGAAACGCAGCTTCCACAGCGTTCTAAACACCCGAGTAATGATTGCACCTGAACAGATACAGTCACTGTTCAGGTGATCATTTTCCATTCAGCTAGTCGATTTTTGAATCAACTTTGGTTGAGCCGGGTGGCGCCAACAGAGCTGCCCACGACTCAAATTTTGGTTGATTAAGCAAGAATGGACCAAAATTCAAAAAGTGTATGGCTAGCTTTACTCTTTAAAAGGCCTCAAACTCTCAAATGCAGCTAAAGCCACCCACAGCCTTCAGAGAGTGGTCCAATGTACAGTTCAACCACCCCTTATGAAGAATATCTAGCTGACCTAGGAATAAAATACAAGTGCTCAGCAGAGCTCATGTTTATGACCATAAAGAGGGGCAGAACAGAAATTCTGCATGCAGCCGGCTTATCTCAGTAAAAGCAATAGAGACCCAACAATGTTTTCTAAACTGCCACATCCCTTTTTCCCCCAGATTGCTGGCTCTAGTATGTGTGCAGCCATCCCTAGACATGAGATTGTCATCTAAAGCAGCCGAAAACAGTGTCTGGTTGTAGTATGTGAAACAGACAAATGTTTTCTCTTGTGATTGAAAGTAGAGCTGGCCATATACAAATTTAAATTCTGCCGGCCGGTCCATCAGTGACCAAACAAATTTCACACAGTGTGTGGGCTCCCTGGCTCAACAGAAGTTGTGTAATTGACTTTGGTTGAAGGGATACAAAATAAGGTAGTACTGAGTATTACCAGGGAGGCAGACTTTTTAGGCTAAGAAACAGTGGAGAAGATATAGCAGTATAAAAAATATAAATTTATTGAAAAATACAAATATCTAAAAAAACAATGACAATTGTAACATATAGCATCTATGATTATTGTGCAGTGAGCCCTTGTATGTCTACGCGTTTCACCGTTACGCTTCCTCAGGACACGGCCAAGGTTTACAGATGAGACAGCTCCCATAATTAGGAATATTGTTTACATGCCCCTGCTGAGATGTTTAGCTATATCTAATATACTTTCTTACTGCTGATTGAACTTTCTCATTCTACCGTGACTTGCATGATTTTGCATTCCAATTTAAGATAGAGAGACATATTCCCTTCTCTGTCTAATCTGTGAACCTTGGCCGTGTCCTGAGGAAGCCTAACGCGAAACGCATAGACATACAAGGGCTCACTGCACAATAATCATAGATGCTATATGTTACAATTGTCATTGTTTTTTAGATATTTGTATTTTTCAACAAATTTATATTTTATATTACCGCCTCCCTGGTAATACCCAGTACTACCTTATTTTGTATCCTCAATGATTTATGGACGTGGCTCATTTTTGGTGCACTTTCCTCTCTTTTTTTGGTTGAAGGGACATGTTGGAAAACATTCCATAGATCAGCAGCTGCTGATCAATGTATTTTGACTTATAATACTAAACACACATTGTTTAATTTACATTGTCCCTTCTATTAATGTATATGGATGATGCCACTAATTATTTTAAATTAAAAGAAGTTCGGGTTTGTTTTTTGCTTTCTTTTTCAGAATCATACTTACCTAGGTGGATGCAGTATCGGTCTGATGCCGCATCGGTCCCCCGCCGGATATAAAACTGAGAACTGAGCGATCAATGGCCGCTGATCGCTAGGTTCTCAGAGCTCCATGGAGCAGAGAGCTGGTGACTGTCAGTCACCATCACTTGCCTGACGAAGGGGTCCTGCGCGGCCCCGAAACGTTGCACCCCCCTTGTGATGTGACCATTTTCGATTAAAAAAACCTTCTTTGGACAACCTTGTTTGCTGATCCATGGTGTGCTGGCGAAGATGTACTTCTGTTTGATGCTTCCAGAACCCAACTGGTAATCGTTACAGCACCCATTAATGCTCTATGCCGTTTATCCGGGAATGTGTGCGACTGGAATATTGAATTGTCAGTCACCGCTGTCTGCTCTGCCCCCACCACGCTCAGTGGAGAGGGTGGGTTCGGCTGGCTCAGGCTCTCAGCAGCTTGTTGAGAGGCTGTGCCAGGTGTCGATCCAGGGTTGTGGGCGGATCCTGGACTTTATTGTCACGATCTTGCCCCAGCCTGGACCGGCTCTGTGAAAACAGGTCACAGGGGTGCAGAATGAACTGCACTCCTGTGATCAATAGGAGAGGAACAGTCAAAACGATATTTGGCTGTACTTCACCTTTAAAAAACCATCCAAGTACCTTTTTCCTAATCAGTATACAGCTGTCACATGACCCAGCACTTTCCCAGCTTGTCTGCAGGGAAACATAAGCAGGAGGAGCTTCTAGCCCTCTGCTGCTGGTCACATGTTAAAAACAAAACAAAACAAAACAAAAAACAAAAACAAAACACAAAAAAAACAAAAAAAAATAACAACAACAGCCTTTGGGATAGAGCGTAAAATAAATGATATCAATAAACAGTTTTAAATTGGCAAAGAAATATATATTTGAAATCAAATCTTTATTATTTTGTGGAAATAATATGGCGTGGGCGGATTTCTGCCAGGCACAGACTGTGTCATGCCCCTCCAGCCTGTGTTTTAGAAGAGGGCATTGAAGCCACTGATAATCTACATGGAATATCCCACCCCCATTGTGTTTAGCTGGTTAATAGGCATGGAGGAGGAAGGGTGTGGGCTATCATTTACCAGAGTGTATACGCCCACATGTGTGACTCTATAGTCACATGGACTGCTCCAATGTGATAGGGAGGAAATGCTTAGCATAGAAACTCACTGAAAAAACTGAGCATGTGCAGAGTTGCCACCACAGTTGCAAAATCCCTAGCTGAATTGTGGACATGAACAGAAGGGGGAGGTAGAGAGCAGCAAAATCAACCAGGTTTTTTGCAGAATACAGAAAACGAATCTCATAAGTGACTGAATGAGTATGAACAGCATGTAATACACCATTAAATGATAGTTTTTATGATGTGGGTTTAGTGACATTAAGTGCAGGATGAAAAACATACAAAAAAAAACCTCAAAAAGGCACAGATACTATACCTTCTCAGTTCATTCATAACTTTGAAAGCCTTTCTGGTGTGGCGCGGATTCACAGTTACAGGGCAGAACTTCTCGGCGCTCTCTTTCACTTCCACAGGCTTCTGTTGGCTTATTTTAGTGTTTCTGTAAGGAACAAGTTACAAAATGTTATTCACATCACAGTAATCTGCATTGTAGCTACTAAGCATCCACATGCAATACATAGAAAAAAAAAATTATACTTTTTTTTTTTTCCCAGCAACTAAGTACCCCACAAGAAGCACCGATAAATGTCAAATGGCGCATCACCAACTAAGTACGCTACAAGAAGCGATGATAAATGTCAACATGGCACATAAAATAAAATGACAAAGTACAAGGATTCTGCTGGGAAATAAGCTTTTATCTGTACAGCATTTTGTAATTTTATTCCTCACAGAAAAGTCAAATGACTGGGAAAAAAAAGTAAAGCACAGGTACAGAAAGATTATAATAATGTGTGGGAAGATGATTACCACAAGGAACAGGATTTAGCCGACGTGAGCTGTGTAAAACATGTCTATACTATGCTCAGAGTCACATGATCCAATGAATATTAAAGGGAGCAATGGGCTGTGCCCACAAATTGCCTGAGAATTGAAAATGTACGTAGAGTCAATTTCTTTCTTTTTTTTTCCGATATAGGGAAGGGAGTACAGGGAGTAGGGAAGAGTTAAAACCACCACCAGATTATTTGTGCTGCTTTTACCTGCTAGAGCGATTTGCCTTCACTCCCTGTCTGACAATATGAAAGGAAGTGGAAAAAACTCCAAGTGAGGGAAATCTCTATATTAGACAGTTGTCCTAAAACTGCGATTTCTTCTCTCATCTTGCTCTCATTTAAAATAGATGATTTTCTAACTCTCTCAGGGACAGTTCAAGTGGTTGTAAACCCCCTACATATACCCAGTGAAGTGACTGGCCTCAGGTAATACACAGAGATGAAACAAATCCTCCTATATAAATTGTACCTGTTTATCTGCAGTCTTCACTTCTCTACATCCGTTCAAAGTCCAAAATTTATAAAGCTTGCCTATGAGTCAGAAATAGGGGATGGAGAGCTGAAGTCACACTCTGCAGAGCTCAGTCAGAAGATCTCTGAGAGGTGAATGGAGGAAAGGGACACCCCCCCCCCCGACCCCCCTTCACACACGAACAGAGCTGTGGCTGTCAATCAGCTGGAGCTCCCTCCCCTGTCACCTTTTATTTCTTGGTGTCAGGAAAACTTCTCAGAAGCGATTCATGCTGATAGCAGAGGAAGGAAGCAGCAGACAGAAATTATACTAAGACCCCTTTCACACTGGGTCGTTATGCAGGCGCTATTGCACCTAAAATAGCGCCTGCAAACCGACCTGAAACAGCCGCAGCTGTCTCTCCAATGTGAAAGCCCGGGGGCTTTCACACTGGAGCGGTGTGCTAGCAGGACGCTGAAAAAAGTCCTGCTAGCAGCATCTTTGGAGCGGTGAAGGAGCGGTGTGTATACACCGCTCCTGCCCATTGAAATCAATGAGGCAGCGCAGCTATACCGCCGGCATAGCGCTGCTGCGGTTTTAACCCGCCGCTAGCTCACTGTATATATACGTAATTTTTTTGAAGATGGATATCTCGGTAACGGCAGCAGCTGCTGCCACAACCGAGGTATCCATCTTTTCAGTGAGCGGTTCCGTACATGATAATGGTGGTCTCTGCGACGGGTTCGCCGCGAGATCACCGTTATCGGCGGCGGGAGAGGTGCCACCCCCCCTCCCGCCGCTCTCCCGCACCCTCCGCCGCTTACCGGAGCCGTCGGTAGCGGCGGAGGCGATCGGGTCCTGTCACTTCCTCGGTATGGAGACGAGTGAGGCTAAGATGGCCCCCACCCGTCTCCATACCATGTGAGGGCCGGAGCGACGTCATTACGACGGCTCCGCCCACGTCTCTTAAAGGCACAATTATTTTTGTCATTTTTTTAAACGACTTTTTTTTTTTTTTTTGCATTTTAGTCCAAATATGAGATCTGAGGACTTTTTGACCCCAGATCTCATATTTAAGAGGACCTGTCATGCTTTTTTCTATTACAAGGGATGTTTACATTCCTTGTAATAGGAATAAAAGTGATCCAAATTTTTTTTTTTTTTAAAAACAGTGAAAAAATTAATAAAATAAAGTAAAATAAATAATAAAAAAAAAAAAAATTTTTTAAAGCGCCCTGTCCCGACGAGCTCGCGCGCAGAAGCGAACAAATACGTGAGTAGCGCCCGCATATGAAAACGGTGGTCAAACCACACATGTGAGGTATCGCCGTGACCGGTAGAGTGAGAGCAATAATTCTAGCCCTAGACCTCCTCTGTAACGCAAAACATGCAATCTGTAGAATTTTTTAAACGTCGCCTATGGAGATTTTTAAGGGTAAAAGTTTGACGCTATTCCACGATCGGGCGCAATTTTGAAGCGTGACATGATGGGTATCAATTTACTTGGCGTAACATTATATTTCACAATGTAAAAAAAAATTGGGCTAACTTTACTGTTGTCTTATTTTTTTTTTCAAAAAAGTGAATTTTTTCCAAAAAAAGTGCGCTTAGAAGACTGCTGCGCAAATACGGTGCAAAAAAAAGTATTGCAATGACCGCCATTTTATTCTCTAGGGTGTTAGAAAAAAACAATATATAATGTTTGGGGGTTCTAAGTAATTTTCTAGCAAAAAAACCTGTTTTAAACATGTAAACACCTAACATCCAAAACGAGGCTGGTCTTAAAGTGGATAAACAAATAATAATTAACCCCTAGCCTTAAAATATTATTTATTATTAATAATAATTTAAAATAAATACCCAAACTCGAACAAGAAAAATAAATTAATAATAATAATTTTGTTTTGGGGTGTTTTGTTATTTAGTATTATTATTATTTTTTTAAGTGTAGCAAGAGTAGTAGTAGTAGGAGTAGTAGTAACACCCTATGTCAGGAAGCTAGTTCAGCTAATACAAATTCTCATACACCTAATGCTCGTGCATGTGTACCAGCACACAGACGAGCTCAGGCTAATATCCAGTGTGCACTGACAGGCGCCTCCTGACCACCCTGCTGTCTTGTGGTTTATGACCTCGGCTCACTTTGGCTACATCCCTGACTGTGGCAGTCACCTGCTATCAATCTACTGGCACCCGTGCTTCTTTGAGCCTTGTACCTCTGTCACCACATTCAGGGGTGCTCGGATCAGAGGCGCAAGGGAAGCCCTCGTCAACTCGGCCTCCAACCAAGGTACGTGGCACCCTAACCCAAACTCCAAATCCTAACCTTAACTCTAACTGCCTTACCCTAAAGAAAAAATAGTAATAAAGGAATAATAATAATTAGGGTTGTCCCGATACCACTTTTTTAGGACCGAGTACAAGTACCAATACTTTTTTTCAAGTACTCGCCGATACCGATTACCGATACTTTTTTTTAATGTCACGTGACAGTGTTTTTTTTTGTTTTTTTTTCTCTTGGGGGGGGGGGGGGGGGGAGTGAACGGTGCCTGTGTGTGTGTTTTTTTTTTATTTTATTTTTTTCATTTACATTTATTATTTTTTACAATTTTTTTTTTTATTCTTTATTGCACTATGTGTGTGTGTTTTTTTTTTAATTAGCCCTGTTGGGGGGCTTTGGTGAGATATCAGGGGTCTTAACAGACCTCGGATATCTCCCCCTTGAGACAGAGAAAGAGACCGAGGATAGAAATTCCCCAGTCCCTTTCTCTGCAGCGTCAGCTGCACTGAAAATGAATGGAGAGAAGACAGCGGCTCCTCTCCATTCATAAACTGACACATCGTAATCACAAGAGATTACAATGTTTCAGTTATGTGAATGGACAGAGTCAGCTAAGGGAAAAGCTAAAAAAAGCTTAAATACGTAGCAACAAATGATAGTTTCCTCTATTGGCTAATAAGAAAATTGCCAAAGCTCAAAAACTCTGTATAAGAAACGTGCAAGTAGCGCAAAATAAGGCCGGAAAAATGCTCAAAGACGCTACGCTCAGGTGTGAATGCAGCTTAAAGGGGTTGTAAACTTTTGTGTTTTTTTTACCTTAATGCATCCTATGCAATGAGGTGAAAAAACTTCTGACAGTGACCGGCCCCCCAGCCCCCCCATTTTACTTATCTGAGCCCTGGTACCTGACCCGACGGGGACGAGCTGTCTCTCTGCCCAGGGTTCTCGGCTCTTGATTAGATAGATTGATAGCGGCGCAGCCATTGGCTCCCGAAGCTGTCAATCAAATCCAATGATGCGGGGGGCGGGGCCGAGTCATTCACGCCCGCAAGGTAACCCCTCAGGAGAGAGCTTCTCCTAGGGGGTTATCTGATGCAAGGAGGAGCCGAGAGAGTTGCCAGGGGACCCCAGAAGAGCAGGTTTGGGTGCCACTCTGTGCAAAACGAGCTGCACAGTGGAGGTATGACATGTTTGTTATGTAAAAAACAAAAAACAAAGCCTTATAATCACTTTAAGTCTGTATTGCTCAAACCCTAATCTACCCTGAAAATCTTCTCCCAGAGCCCACAGATTCATAACCCAAGCCTCGGACGCAAAACCTTGTTAAACTATTATTAAAATATACTGTATGTACACCAAAAACATAATGACAAGAGCTATAAAGGCTAAAGACATCAAGGGGTACAGAGACCCCAAAACTGCTAAAGGAAAATAGACGCGAGTGCTCCATGTGACCGGGACCTCACTCTCTAAGGGGTGTCAAGGGCGAGACCCTCTTCTTCAGAGCTTGAATCTCCTGCCTTTCTTCCTCATAATTAAACAGACCTATGACAAACCATAATTTAGTAGTAAGCCACTCTTCCTTTGCCAGGGGGAGGGAGTGGCCTGGGTGGGTATTAACCATTATATGACCTTCTTAAAGAGGATCTTCACCCTAGAAACAAAAACATTAAAAGTCAGCAGCTAAAAATACTGTCACGGCTGACTTTTAATAAAAGGACACTTACCTGGCCAAGGATCCAGCACCGTCCTCAACCGGGCACGGCATTTTTAGTGTTTAGTGAATTGTGAATGTTCCTGCAACCTTCTGGGACCTGTGACTTGTCCCAGAACACTGCGGGGAGGGAGGAGGGGGGGGGGGGAGTGGAAGTGCAGGAGGCAGACAAGTAGAACTTTCCCTTTCGGGGAAAGAAAAGAAAAAAAAAAAAAAAAAAAAAAAGGTATGCACGGCTACTAACATGGTGTTTTTTCTTTGCCAGTGTGCAAGAGACTTTAAATCACACCGTGCTGAAAGCAGAATTGTACTATAGTCATTTTACATGTTATGTTACACCCACTCAATTATCTGCCTTATACAATTAGAAGAGTTGCTTGGTTAATTCAGACCTGATTTTTGTGGCACATTTCTCATTCATGTAACATACACCAAGCAATGTCATACACGGGTACTTTATAGCTATCTAAAATGTTATCTATGCCATTAAAATAAGTCACACATTAACCTGCTGCAGCTCTAAGCAGTAACTCTGGCTGAGCAGATTGGGGACATTTACATTAATGTTAGCACAATTATGTCAGTTTGTACCCATAGCCCCCCCCCCCCCCCCCAATTTTACAACCCAGGTTATCACCAATCTATTCTGTAAACCAGAAGAAAAAGAAAATAAAAATAACATGGTTATATTTTTCGGTATAAAACTTTATGTAACATTCATGTTACAATCACAAACTTCAACAATAAAAGAAGTACTATAGCCAAAGCTATCTTGGGTATACTGCCGCTGTAGGTCACAGGAGTAAAGTTCTTTCTACACTCCTGTGACCCATTTTCAGCCGATTGGCAGGCTCAAGTCTGCTGACGTCACTAAGCTCTGCAAAGGTCCGACCATATGGTGGGGATCCACCCAGAAACCTGGATGGGGACCTGGCTCAGCCTCCCAGCAATCCACCGAAAGCCTGAACCAGCCCCTCCCACCCCCTCCATAAACAAGCGCTCCACTGACTGCTGAAGAGGCAAGAAGAGCCAAAGACTGACACTCACCGGTTCTCTGCTCAGAGCGGAGAAATGAGCGATCAGGGGTGTTTGATCGCTCAATTCTCCCTACTAAGCCGGCGGAGAAAAAGATGCAGCATTCATCTAGGCGAGTATAATTTTTTTTTTGTTAAGTCCATATTCTCTTTTAAGCCAAACACATATTACAATCTATAAATTCAAGATTAATCACTGTGCTAGTAATGATAGTAAAGCAGCTGACATAAATTGTATGGCGACAATAAAAAGCATAAAAAATATTGGTGTACGCAACGCTAAGAGCATAACATTAAAAGTAAAAGTCCATAGTGTTTAGGATAAAGTCCTTGTTCAGGGAAAAAACTGGAACCACCAACAGTGTAGATAGACACACAAAAGTTAGGTGAGCACAAACTTATCCTCCATCGAACACCAACACACTAGGCCTCTTACCAAAAAGAACGGACCACTAAATTACAGGTGGTCAAACAAGCATGATAAATCCACAGAGCCACAAAACCATTTCATGAGGATCATAGATGGCTGGGTCTTGTAGTCTCACCAGATGAATGATCAGAGGTGCATGCATAAGATACAAAAGAAGGAACTCCTCATGGTGTAATACTGAGCGGGGAGAGACCACATTACTGTTCGGCTGCTCACAGATCCCCTGCTGATCTTACACTCCATTCCGTGTGATAGGAGCCTTAGATCTATCATAAAGTATGTAGTGCCAGTGCCTCTTGGTTTGGATACAAATCTGATTGGATCGCTTAAGGTGGCCATATATGGATGAAAACTTGGTCGGTTCAGGAAGGAATGGCCGAATTTCGATACATGTATCGGCAGGTTGAATGTACAGAAGTTGATCTACTGAACAACTTGAGTACAACCAGCCTGTTGGGTTTTTCCCGATCAATCAGTGCGCCGGCACCAGCGATCCATGTATTCTGATGGCAGGGAAGGCTCCCTGCCATCAGAATACAATGATTTGGCGGATAGGATTCCTTCATCCACACTTATGCTATGTACACAAATAGGATCTTCCGACAACAAAACCGTGGATTTTTTTCTAAAAGGATGTTAGTTAAAATTTGTCTTGCATACACGCGGTCACACAAATGTTGTCGGACATTCCGAACGTCAAGAACACGGTACGTACGACGAGCTGAGAAAAATGAAGTTCCATAGCCAGTCCAGGTCTTCTGCTTGATTCCGAGCATGCGTTGACTTTTGTGCGTCGGAATTGTATACACACGCTCAGAATTTCCAACAACAAATCTTGTTGTCGGAAAATTTAAGAACCTGCTCTCAAACTTTTGTTGGCGGAAATTCTATGGACCATACACACGGTCGGATTTCCGACAACAAGCTCACATCCAACATTTGTTGTCGGAAAATCCTATCGTGTGTACGGCCCATTAGTGTGTGGATGGGGGAATCGGGTCATTCTTTTCCCCTTCAACCTGCTAGTCGCATGAAAAAAATAAAAAAAAATAATGAATAATGCATGCCTTATGCTGGCCATACACTATACAAAAAAATTTAAAATAAATCGTCCAAAATTCGGTCATTTGGACAGTTTGTTTGTTTTTCGGCCAGGTAATAGGCACAGATCGGTAATCGGTTGGGACGTTTTTGAGCCCCAAAAAAAAATAAATAAATAAAAGGACAAGTTTGAAAATTTTCTACCAAACAAATGATAAATTGAAAAGTTAAAGTGATTGTAAACCCTAGTTTTTTTATTTTATTTAAAATAACAAACATGTCATACTTCCCTCCACTGTGCAGCTCGTTTTGCACAGAGTGGCCCCGATCATCCTCTTCTGGGGTCCCCAGGCGGCGCTGGTAGCTCCTCCCCGCATCAGATAACCCCCTAGGAGAGGCGCTCTCCGGGGGGGGGGGGGGGTTACCTTGCGAGCGTGCTCCTGAGTCCAGCTTTCGGCGTCCATAGACACGAATGCTGAACTCGGCCCCACCCCCTGGCACCCGCGTCATTGGATTTGATTGACAGCAGCGGGAGACAATGGCTGCGCTGCTATTAATCTATCCATTCAAGAGCCGGGACCCTGTGGAGAGAGACAGCGCGTCTATGCTGAGGGAAATACGGGGCTCCAGTAAGTAAAACGGGGGGGCTAGGGGGCCGGTCACTGCCAGGTGTTTTTTCACCTTAATGCATAGGATGCATTAAGGTGAAAAAAACACGAGGGTATACAACCCCTTTAACCATTTCCGGACCGCCCACCATGGATATACGTCGGTACTTTGACGTTAAATACCGTTGTTATGGCAGCAGATACTATAGCTGCCATATCCCCGGTATTTTTCTCCACAGCAAGGGGCTGGCTTTCAGATAAAAGTGGTCTCTGGAGGGGATTCGCCGCAAGATCACTTTTATCGGCGGCGGGAGAGCGCCCCTCCCGCCACGCTCCGGTCATCTCCGCCGCTTACCAGACAATCGGTCCTTTCCCCTCACTGCCTGGATGCCAAGTGCGGGAAAGATGGCCCCTGCTCGGCTCCATAGCATTGAAGGGAGGAAGAGACGGCAAACGTCACTTCCGCCCAATGTAAATATGAGATCTGAGGTCTTTTTGACCCCAGATCTCATACTGAAGAGGTCCTGTCATGCTTTTTTCTATTACAAGGGATGTTTACATTCCTTGTAATAGGAATAAAAGTGACCCAAACATTTTATTTATTTAAAAGCAGAAGCGAACGCATACGCAAGTCACGTCCGCATATGAAAATGGTGTTCAAACCACACATGTGAGGTATCGCCATGATCGTTAGAGCAAGAGCAATAAATTCTAGCACTGGACCTCCTCTGTAAGAGCCCTTTCACACTGGGGCGGGGGGCGGCATCGGCGGTAAAACGCCGCTATTATTAGCGGCGTTTTACCGTTGGTATGCGGTCGCTAGCGGGGCGGTTTTACCCCCCGCCAGCGGCCGAGAAAGGGTTAAATACCACCACAAAGTGCCTCTGCAGAGGCGCTTTGCCGGCGGTATAGCCGCGCCGTCCCATTGATTTCAATGGGCAGGAGCGGTAAAGGAGCGGTATACACTCCGCTCCTTCACCGCTCCGAAGATGCTGCTGGCAGGACTTTTTTTACCGTCCTGCCAGCGCACCGCTCCAGTGTGAAAGCCCTCGGGGCTTTCACACTGGATACACAGCAGCGGCACTTTCGGGTCGGTTTGCAGGCGCTATTATTAGCGCAATAGCGCCTGCAAACCGCCCCAGTGTGAAAGGGCTCTAACTCTAAACATGTAACCTGTAGAAATTTTTAAACGTCGCCTATGGAGATTTAGGGTAAAAGTATGTCGCCATACGGGCGTAATTTTAAAGAGTGACATATTGGGTATAAATTTACTCGGCGTGACATTATCTTTCACAATATTAAAAAAAAAAAAATTGGGCTAACTTTACTAAAAAAGTGCGCTTGTAATGCGCAAATACGGTGTGACAAAGTATTGCAACGACTGCTATTTTATTCTCTAGAAAAAAAAAAAAAAAAAAAAAGAATATTACTTGGAACCCCCAACAAAAATAACTGATTTTAACTTGTAAACAGAGTCTGAAAAATAGGCCCGGTCCTTAAGTGGTTAATGTGTTTCCCATCCAAACTGTTTGCACTAGGTATATGTGAAAAAAAAACTAGCAAAAAACAGATTAATTTATGTATATTGAATGATTTATCGGTCATTACATGATGGCACTATCGTTTGCTCTCACAGCCGAGTGTTCATTTTTCAAAAATGGGTTTGAACGATTTTTCGTATAGTGTATGGCCAGCATTAGATAGGTCATATCACACCGCTCTGGTAAATCTAGGATTGATTGGACAGAGATTGCACGGTCAGATTATAACATATATTGGTGAGCCTACAGTGGGTACACAGATTGAAATTGGGCTAGCTCAGCAGGGACCAGGCGAATTTCGATCTGTGTGCGACCCTTCCTGTCGGTTGAACGGGACTACTGGAAACCAGGGAGTGAAGACATTTTCTTGTATATGCTACTGGCCAAGAACATAGCAAAATATAACTATGTCCACGCAAAACATTTTTCGTTTTAAGTGGACTAAGAAGCGATCAACTTTGAGCATAATTGATGGGCTTCTGACTAAGGATGAGCTTAGGCATGTTCAGATCCTAATCCTAACCCATCTGAGCGAGCAGGTCTGTCACTGTACTGGGTCAATCATAAGTGGTTTAAGCATTCTCCACCCAGGGCAGCCATCAGAAATTTTGGGGCCCCTTACACAGCTTTAGGCCTGGGCCCGACCCCCAACATTCTCCAGGGCTCACCCACTGGTCGCCCCACCGAATCATTCAGTGCACCCACTTTAATTTTAACACTGTTACACCTTTGGAGACTGCAGGGATGGATGGGGCTGGGAGTGTGGGTGGCGATGTGTTGTGGAGACTGGAGGGATGGATGGTGCTGGGTGTGGGTGGCGATGCGTTGCGGAGACTGGAGGGATGGATGGTGCTGGGAGCGTGGATGACGATGCGTTGTGAAGACTGGAGGGATGGATGGTGCTGGGCGTGGGTGGCGATGCATTGGAGACTGGAGGGATGGATGGTGCTGGGCGTGGGTGGCAATGCGTTGTGGAGACTGAAGGGATGGATGGTGCTGGGCATGGGTGGCGATGCGTTGTGGAGACTGGAGGGATCGCAACCGTCGGCCACGCGCATCGGGTCCCCTGCAGTGCCGGGCATGCGCGCCCTCTGGTGGCCAAAAAGGGGAAAGAGGTAACCGTACGGGGTTTAGCCCAGGAGAGCCATTCTGCCACAGTTTATCTGCGTGAGCCAGTCGGGAACCGGTTAAGGTCATCACAGAGGACAAGGGGGCACTCTTTACATCTAGAGGAAAAGGAATTTCATCTCCAAATATGTATGATTATTATTATTTATTTTTTTTATTGGTTGAACTAGATGGACTTGTGTAATTTTTTTAACCTGACTAACTATGTAACATCATCAGAAGGAGAGGCAATTGTCTCATGACAGGTTTTCTATAATAGGAGCCAGTCAGGCCAGAAATATGGGAGCTGCTGCCTTTGTCAAACTCCAGGAATGTCATGCTCATCCTTTCTCTGCACGATCAAGGTGTCATGGTATCCAATCTGCATATGACTCACCGAGGATGGATTTACAGTTACGTGTTTGATAAAACAGTCATATTACTATGCGTTATTGAAATATTAATGCACATGTCTAACGTCACTGTGTAAACACTGTTATGTGCTGTATTCTAACCTGCGTTTCAGGGCATTAACAGCCAATTCAAAGCAAATGACGGGCAAGGCACTGCAATAATGTAAACCTGGTGCAAAAGTGATGCTAGGGTAAGGATGCCAGAGCAGAACATGAACCTTCAAAGACAAAACTGCATTAGCAGCTGCTGTATTCCGAATTTGACAGATAACACTTTAAAATAAACTTGACATCAAGGAAAACTTTAGTAGCTACATCTTTTCCCCTTCAACTCCTGCTCTAAAGTGGTGTGGTGAAAGGTCTGAGACACAAAACATATCAAGAGCAACTTTGGGAGCTTAAAGCAGAAGTTCAGTCATTTTTCCAACTTTTCATCTATTAAATCTTCTGCCCTTGTTGTTTTAACTTTGGATAGTAAAACATTTTTTTTTCTGCTAGTAAATACCTTATACAGCCCACTTCCTGTAAATTGTCTGGTGATAAGCCTAGGCCTATGACAGACATCATGCACAGCTCTCTGTCTCTCACTCTTGTGAGAGTTTGCCAGGAAGGGATGGGGGATGAGTCATAAGAGGGCCAATGAGAGCTGCAGAGCTGGAGGTGTGTGTCTGCGTAAATCCAGGAAGTGAACGGGCAGCAGTTTCAGTTGACCACAGTTAAAATAGATGCAGCCACACTGAGTGGAGGGAGATTTCTGCAGCATATTTGGCAAGTACAGAATCATAATATATATATATATAAAATAATTTGCAAAGTGGTTGGAGGGAAGCTTCAGAATGGCAAAGATGTTTTTATTATAAATTATGCGAGCAGACTGCAGTTCCTCTTTAATATGTACAATCTGGTGGAACGAAGAGAAAGGGGAGACATGATTGAAACCTTTAGGCCTCATGTACACGGCTGCTGGTAAACAGACGTTAGGGAGCAGTTGGGCATTTTTTTCAGCTGCCCCTGAACTCTCCTCTGTTATCTTATCAGTACGTGTACACAAGGTGGTTTGTAGTCTTTTCTAGGCAGGTTTAGCGTTTAGAAGCATTTTTTGGAAAGAAAAAAAAAAAAAAAAAAAAGCGTTCAGGACGGATGTTCAGAGGCATATAAAACGTCAAATGCCTGTAACAGCTTGTAAACACTGTAAGTCGCGTTCAGCTGCGTTTTGTTTACAGGCGTTTTTAATGGAGATACATTTTTGACTATTAGAAAAAAAAATATTTAAAAAAAAAAAAAAAAACACTCCTAAAACACAAACGTGGCTAAACGCAGCAAAAAGGATGTTTTTAAACATTGTTTACTATCTGTCAAGTAAAATCATCCAGGGGAGGTTTTAAAATGTCCTGTGTACATGAAGGACATTTAAAAAGCGCTCCCGCGCTCGGAAAGCCAATGTTTTACCATTCAAAATGATGAAAAAAGATTCCCAATTGAAAACGCCTATAAACGTAAACGCTTGTAAATGTGAGCTACCGTGTTTGGACGTGTTTACAAGCTGTTACAAGCATTTGGCGTTTCAAATGCCCCTGAACTCCAGTTCTGAACGCATTTTTTTGCTTTCCAAAAAAATGCTTCTAACTTCAAATGCCTACAAACGACTAAAGGACTGAGTGTACCGATAACATTGAGGAGAGTTCAGGGGCACTCAGCCCAACAGCTTCTAAATGTCCGTTTATCAACTGCAGTGTACATGAGGCCTATGTGGTTTTAAACACGCTTGGGACGAACATAGATCTATAGTTAAAAGAGATGGGGGGGGGGAATAAAAAATAAACAATTCAAAACTAGTATGTATACACTAGGGGTCGACCAATATCGTTCAGGGCCGATGGTGATTTTTCGGCTACCTTTCAGGCCAATATCAGGTGCCGATATTCTGTAAATTTAAAACTTTCAATTTTTGACACTGTCCTTTTCATTTTTAATTTTTTTTAACACCGTTATCAAGGAATGTACTTGAAAGTATTCAAAACATCAAGATCGGCATTTAATACTTTCTATCTTTTAAAACTGGTGCCTTTAGGATGCCAGTAATCCGGAAGCGATGTTGTGACATTGCTTCCGGGTTACTAGATTTGAGACTCGAACAAAGACGAATCTGGCTTGGTTCTGGTCTTCGGCCAGCCAGCGAAGGTGCCTTTAAATGTAATGCCGCGCACAAACGACCGGTTTTGCCGTCAGACTAAACGCCGAAGGTTTCTCCAACGGAACTCCGATGGAATTCCATTCAAGCAGTCTTGCCTACACACTGTCAAACCACAGTCCAACCAAAGTCCGACCGTCCACAATGCGGTGACGTACAACAATTACGACGGGACTAGAAAAGGGAAGTTTAATAGCCAGTAGCCAATAGCTTCTGTCTCGTACTTGCTTCAGAGTATGCGTCGTTTTTGGTCCGTCGGAACAGCATACAGACTAGCGGTTTTCCCAATAGGAATTGGTTCCGTCGGAAATATTTAGAACATGTTCTATTTCTAGGTCCGTCAGGATTTTCGAAAAAAGAAGTCCGATGAGACATACACACGATAGGAATAGACGATGAAAAGCTTCCGTCTGACTTTTTCTGTCGGACATTCCGCTCCTGTGTACAGGGCATAAGAACTTATTCTTGCTGGTAGTTAGAAACTTTAACCATTTCCCATCTGTGCCAATTCCGGCACTTTGCACCTACATGTAAAAATCATCATTTTTTTTTTAGAAATTTACACAAAACCCCCCAAACAGTATATATGCAGAGACCTTAGGGAATAAAATGGTGGCCATTGCAACTTTTTATGTCACATGGTATTTGCGCAGTGATTTTTCAAATGCGTTTTTTTTGTTTGTTTTTTTAAAACAGTTTCATGAATAAAAAAAAAAAAAAAAAAAGTCAAAAGTTAGCCCAATTTTTGTATAATGTGAAAGATGATGTTACTCCGAGTAAATAGATACCCAACATGTCATGCTTTAAAGTTGCGCACGCTCGTTGAATGGCGCCAAACTTTGGTACATAAAAATCTCCATAGGTGATGCTTTAACATTTTTTACAGGTTACCCGTTTAGAGTTACAGAGGAGGTCTTGGGCTAAAAACGTTGCTCCCGCTCTAACGTTCGTGGTGATGCCTCACATGTGTGGTTTGAATGCCGTTAAAATAACGTTTACATAATACTCAGACCAGCCCATCTGGCACCAACAACCCTGCCATGTTAAAAGTCATTTAAATCCCCTTTCTTCCCCATTTTTTCCTGGGTTTGAACTTCAGCAAGCCGTCTTCACAACATGCCTGAATGCAAGGAGTTGCTGCCATGTGATTGGCTAATTAGCAATTTGTGTTACCAAGCAATTGAACAGGTATACCTAAAATAAAGTGGTCAGGATAGCCATCTCTTTTTAACAAGCACAGAACATTTTTTTTTTTTTTTTACAAATTTATAAAGGACACAACCCAACAAGGGTTAAAATCAAGTATACATATAAAAAGCAATCTATACACCAAGATGATCTTTTGACTTGATAAATGTATGCATACATCCTAGAATATAAGGCTCAGTTCACAACTGCCGCAACTTGAAAGTTGTGTGTTTTACGGTGTGACTTTCTGGCGATTTGCTAGCGACTTGATGTGACTTTGAGTCGACTTTCAAGGATTACCTGGTTAATCTTCCTGTAATGCCGGATCCAAATCACATCACTATAGATGAGGTTCCGACGTGGAGGTGACTTCCATTAAAGTCTATGGGCACAAGTCGGATAGAAGTTGCCTTGAAGTAGTACAAGAACCTTTTCTACAGTTTGAGCGACATCAGTAGTACCAATTAGGACAGCTCTCATTGACCTACATGGGATTTCACATGTCATGCGACTTGGAGTCTCACAAGTCGGATCCCAAGTTGCAGCAGTGTAAACCAAGGCTTAATATGTATGTAATTTGACCTATAAGGGACATGTCGAACATATTAAAAAAACAGAAGGATGTAATAACTATACAAGAATAGTGGTGGTACCCTCTCAGAATAACACAAGTTCCTTGATTGCTTCCAAAAGTGAGACGATGAATCCTTGAGTGAGGAAAACATCTATAGAACATTGAACCAAGGGTGTACTGGGTCATCCGCTTCATCCAAAAGGACAAAGCTCACACAAGGGCTCTTAGGTGGCACAATTTTCCAAGCATAATGATTGCACCCATAAGCTGAAGTCTGCACGTTGGGGTGACACAGCAGATCTGCAGGTGCTGTATGGACATTATCCAAGAAATTTAAACTCCACATCCAATTCGCATGTCAGGAGATTGTGACAGGCTCTTTATGGAGCCGGTTCACACATCCCCAGAGCGGCTTCTGGTCCGTTTCCGGTCCGAATTCAGCCACAAAACTGGGTTGAAATTGGACCCAAAACGGTGAACAGGGACGCACCAGACCCCTGCTGTGAGCCACTCCGTGCTGTGGTGTGAATCCGGCCTTAAAGTGGATGTAAACCAGATTCATGAAATTTGAGCTGGGCACATAGATATGTAGCATTTTCTTATCTCTCTTCAAAGCACTATGTCCTGTAGCTATCTCCTGCTCTGTTCTTCCGTTACAAGCCTGATAACTTCTGACAAGTTCTCCAACATGTGATAAAAGCAGGGTGAGTTTTGTGTTGGGGAGGATGCTATAAAATAGATTAGCAGAGTGCTGAACTATTCAACGCACTGTTCTGAAAGTCTCTACCTATGCGGAGAGGGGGTGTGTGCCTTTCCTCCAATCAGCTGTCTCGGCTTCACTGCAGTGCTGAACAGGAAGAGAAAATCTCCTAACACGATCTGGACTTTCTAAAGAATATATAAAGCTGAAGACTGCAGATATACATGTAAACCTTATTGTAGGGAGATTCGTTTCATCTCTGTGTATCATCTGAGGCTGTTCACTCCACTGGGGTGAGGGTGTACATCTATTTTAAGGTGGAGTTAAACTGTAATCTGTGAGCCTGGGTGCACACAAGAGCGGTGCAGGGAACTGCATGCGATTCGGACAGAAAGCACACTGCATTCCTGCTCAAAACACAAGGGAGCCTTAGCACTGCAATTTGAAACCATTCATCTGATTTGATTCATTCGAGCCCACTTGAAATCGCACTGCACCCACACAAAAAAAAAGTGCATGCCCTTTTTTACCCCCCACACTGGAATTGAATCGCACTGCATTTTGCAAACAGTTGTTGGGGTGTCGTCAACCTAACATTGACACCCGCAGCTGTTTGCAAAAACAAAGTGCGATTGCGGTGCGGGAATCGCATTGGAATCGCTGTAAATCCTGCACCGCACCAGTGTGAACCTAGGTTGAAGAAAACAAATATCCACAGACTCGCACAGGAACCAAGATTGCATGTATGTAGTAGAAAAGTGTGTCCTCAGGTCTTCTAGGATGGATTTAGTCTATGATGGAAGATGTAGAGATAGTAATATAGCGTTTTTTACAGGGACCTGAGACAGCATATATGTAAATTTAAAGCAGTTGTAAACCTCTGCAGTAAAAACACTTTCACCTGTATGACAATTGCATTTTGTGCTGGTATGCATCGCTCGCATACTAGCACATTATAAAATACTTACCCTAGAATGAAGCCCCCCAGTGGCGCTCTGTCACAGTTGACAGCACTTCCATCTTCCCCCAGTCTTCCTTACAACTTCACAGACTCTGGTTGTTTGAGTGGCCGGAGCTGTGACGGCATGCAAGCGGGAGCCTTCAGTTCCGGCACGGTGCTCTGAAAGTCTGGCACGGTATGTCCGATCTTCAGAGTGCATGCGCTGGTGATATCGCCGGCTGCGTCCAGCGTAAATATCTCCTAAACGGGCACCTGCTCACAAAGCAAACTTTACTACTGCTTTAAAAGGGTCTTCAGGTGTCCTGGTGGATTAAGCCTGTGGTTACCAGTACTGTATAGTAGTGTCCAAACACCTATTTCTACAGAAACCACTGGGACCTCATATGCATGGTTTAGATGTCTACAGGGACCACCGAGATTATATATGCATGGCTTATGCCGTGTACACACGGGCGGACTTTTCAGCAACAAAAGTCTGACAGCCTGTCCGACAGACTTTCAACGGACTTTTGGCGGACTTCCGACGGACTTTCTAACGAACAGACTTGGCTACACACGATCACACCAAAGTCCGACGGATTCGTACGTGATGACGTACACCGGACTAAAATAAGGAAGTTGATAGCCAGTAGCCAATATCTGCCCTAGCATCGGTATTTGTCCGTCGGACTAGCATACAGACGAGCGGATTTCTGGGTCCGGCGGATTTACGACGTAAAGATTTGAAGCATGTTCCAAATCTAAAGTCCGTCAGATTTTCGACTGGAAAAGTCAGCTGAAGGTCCGATGAAGCCCACACACAATCGGATTGTCCGTTGGACCAGTCCGGTCGAAAAGTCCGACCGTGTGTACGCTGCATTAGATGTCATCCATACTATTAGGAGCCCATACCAAAGAGAAAAACATAGTAAGTCCACTCACTCACATTGGGGAAGGGGGGGGGGGGGGGGGGGGAGACTGATGCCTTGGAAGACCACAGTCTCTGAGGAAGTTGGGATACCACCAAAACCGGTCAGACGTTACTATATGAAACTTTATTTGAGTGAGTGGGCTTTTCTCCCTTTGGTCATATGTCCTATGGGCTCCTAATGACATTGGGGACATTCAAGCCATGCATATATGATCACAGTGGTCCCTGCAGACATTAAACCATGCATAGGAGGTCTCAGTAGTTGCTATATAAATTGGTGTGTGGACACTCCTAATCTGTTAACCACAGACTAAATCCATCTGGAGACATACATACATACATACACACACACACACACACACACACACACACACACACACACACACGTCTCAGAGGTCCCTGTTAAAAAAAAAAAAAAGCTATATGGCTCACTGGTTGGAATGCACATTTTCCTTTGGGAGTATCTCACCAGAAATTACATTTTTGTTGCAGGGGATGCCTGAAATCTGACTTCTAAAAAAATCAGTGAGCCAATCACACAAGCAGGAAATGACATATCTAGGGGTGTTCTGTGTACAGAACACCTCCAGGTAGCCATATTGCATTGCATTTTACAGAAGAAGATTACAGCACCGCAGATTGAAAAGGAAAAGGAAAGGCAATGACTTGTGTTGCAATTGTATATGCCATTTTATTTATTTGCTATTTTCTTCCTACCAACGTGGAGTTACCCTTTAACCGCAAGGGTAAAGCCCCCAACTGCACGTGTAAACATGGTCTAAAGTGGCCTGCTGGCTCCTGTAGTAGACAGACTGCCATGTGAAGTCTACAGACATTTGAGCGCTTTGGGCATAACTGACACATCCGTAAATCTGAATGTGTAAACTTTGTTTCAGCTGGCCACATGCCTTCATTAATCTAGATAAATGTTACTCCTTAAAATAACACATTCCTTTTTGTCTTTGGCGACATACTTCAAAGCACAAGACAAAAGAATACTGTAGAGACACCACAGACTGGCATGGTGACAAACTCCATCTAGCAGTCAAAGTTCCTAGGACTTTCTGCTGGCAGTTATAGGACAAGGACACTAAAAGGAGGTCTAAAGAAACAATAAAAGAAGATGTCCCTGACAAGACAGAACGTGTCTAGTTTGTAAAGCGAAGCATGAACAGCTTCCTAGATGAACTACATGGCTGCTAGAGACTGTGCCACTCACACCATGGATGGATTTTAAAGAACAGCAGGAATGACGTGTGCCTAGAAGAACAAATCACAGAACAAGAATTCCTAAACTAATTGTACACGCTTCTCTAAAGGGCACGCAGATCTGTTTTCTTACTGTGGAAAGCCCATTCGTCTTCCTTCCCACAAAACAGGAATGCCTAATGTACTCTACCCGACAGGAAACACATGGCACATCCTGGAACAAGCATCACTTCCACCACCAACAAATGTCAGGAACCAGGGAAAAAACGTATTAAGGTCATTTCTGCAACCAAACTCATTGGTAATGAAATATGTGAGAACACATATCCTACTAATTAGACTGTTTATCTTACTGAAACTTCCTTTCCAGCTGCCCGTCGCTGGACTGATTCTGCTTTTGTAGCCATTTGTATACACTGAATTCGGAAAGCATTCAGACCCCCTGAACTTTCAGTTTTGATATGTTGCGGCCTTATGCCCCATACACACGATGAGATTATCGGACAAATGATCGTCTGTTTTTTTATTGCATGCTGATCTCAGATCGAATCTGATGAGTTTACTAAAGTCACGAAAATTCCCGCACGACAGAAATAAAATTCGGAAGTGATGTCATGTGTTGTAATGCATTTGTATTGCATTTTCGAAACGATAGCTGTACTGATTAAACGAAAATCGTACGATCTGGCATCGTACGAAAAAAAAATTTCCTGTATGTCCGATAGAATACTATCGGATGAACTGTCCTGATCGGCTCTCGAAAGCTCTGTACTAACGATCCGATTATCGTACGATCGCTTCGAAAGCGGTATTTTCCGCACGATTTTCTGATCGTGTGTACGGGGCATAATACTACAGTTGCTTGAACTCATTTTTTTCTCATTAACCAGTTAACGACCTCCCTATTGGAGCGCCACTTTTGCTGTCATTAGTCACAGCAGAAGCTGATCAGTGGGTGCCAGTCAATAGATGACCAACGGCACCTGCTGATCGCCGAGAAGACACATTGGACGGAGCTCTGCATATGTAAACAATGTAAACAAGAAAAAAAAGTCCAGCTTTCACTGTGATTACACGGGTATAATATATTTGAATTTATCCAAACAGGACTAATGTAACGACCTAAACTTCACCTTCACAATATGGTTATAGGTACTGATCACTCAGAGTGCAGCGCCAGTGAATACAGGGTCATGAGAGAATAGCTCTATTCAAACCCGCTCAGCGTTTCTGGAAAGCCTGTCCACAAATAAAATCTCTATAGAAACACACACTAATATAAGGGATCACAGAGCTACACGTGAGCCAATGTGTCAGATACAGAAGATCCTCAGATAGCAAAGTTTATGAGAGCGAAGATCCAAGGCACAGGTGAATAGACAGGTAAGTACCAATAGACCTTTTACAGGGACCTTTTACATTATTAAAAAAATTGTATAATTTTTTTTCTAGGAGATGACAGGGTTACTCTAAAGTTGAACTTAAAGCGATACTAAAAGCTGCTCTTTTTTTTTTTAACCTCTTCAGTTAGTAAATATTTTATTAAATGTTCTCATGTGACAACACTGAAGAAATTACACTTTGCTACAATGTAAAGTAGTGAGTGTACAGCTTGTATAACAGTGTAAATTTGCTGTCCCCTCAAAATAAATCAACACACAGCCATTAATGTCTAAACCACTGACAACAAAAGTGAGTACACCCCTAAGTGAAAATGTCCAAATTGGGCCCAATTAGCCATTTTCCCTCCCCGGTGTCATGTGACTAGTTAGTGTTACAAGGTCTCAGGTGTGAATGGGGAGAAGGTGTGTTAAATTTGGTGTTATCGCTCTCACTCTCTCTTACTGGTCACTGGAAGTTCAATATGGCACCTCATGGCAAAGAACTCTCTGAGGATCTGAAAAAAGATTTGTTGCTCTACATAAAGATGGCCTAGGCTATAAGAAGATTGTCAAGACCCCGAAACTGAGCTGCAGCACCTGGCCAAGACCATACAGCAGTTTAACAGAACTGGTTCCACTCAGAACAGGCCTTGTCATGGTTGACCAAAGAAGTTGAGTGCACGTGCTCAGTGTCATATCCCAGAGGTTGTCTTTGGAAAATAGATGTAGGAGTGCTGCCAGCATCGCTGCAGAGGTTGAAGGGGTGGGGGGTCAGTCTGTCAGTCCTCAGACCATACGCCGCACACTGCATCAAATTGGTCTGCATGGCTGTCATCCCAGAAGGAAGCCTCTTCCAAAGATGATGCACAAGAAAGCCCACAAACAGTTTGTGGAACACAAGCAGACTAAGGACATGGATTACTGGACCCGTGGTCTGATGAGACCAAGATAAACTTGTTTGGTTCAGATGGTGTCAAGCATGTGTGGCGGCAACCAGGTGAGGAGTACAAAGACAAGTGTGTCTTACCTACAGTCAAGCATGGTGGTGGGAGTGTCATGGTCTGGGGCTGCATGAGTGCTACCGACACTGGGAAACTACAGTTCATTAAGGAACCATGAATGGCAACATGTACTGTGACATACTGAAGCAGAGCATGATCCCCTCCCTTCGGAGACTGGGCCGCAGGGCAGTATTCCAACATGATAACAACCCCAAACAAACCTCCAAGATGATCACTGCCTTGCTAAAGAAGCTGAGGGTAAAGGTGATGGACTGGCCAAGCATGTCTCCAGACCTAAACCCTACTGAGCATCTGTGGGGTATCCTCAAATGGAAGGTGGAGGAGCGCAAGGTCTCTAACATCCACCAGCTCCGTGATGTCATCATGGAGGAGTGGAGGGGGACTCCAGTGGCAACCTGTGAAGCTCTGGTGAACGTCATGCCCAAGAGGGTTAGGGCAGTGCTGGAAAATAATGGTGGCCACATAAAATATTAATACTTTGGCCCAATTTGGACATTTTCACTTAGGGGTGTACTTACTTTTGTTTCCAGCCTATCGCACACCCACCCTCATCAAATCATTCCCCGCATCTATTACCTTTTGTACCACCACCCCCTCCCTTTAGAATGTAAGCTCTACGAGCAGGGCCCTCCTGTATTGAACAGTACTGTAATTGTGCTGTCCCCCCTCTACATTGTAAAGCGCCGCGTAAACTGTTGGCGCTATATAAATCGTGTGTGTATAAAAAAATATATATTTTACACACACACATAATCTGGCTCTTCTGGGTAGAGGGCGCGCATGCGCACTGCTGGCGACAGCTCACTCCTGCTGTGGCCACATACAGCGGGAGCCCAGCAGCGATTACCACGGACTCGAAGTCCGCCGGCACCTGCTGATGATTTAGCAAAGAGGCAGAATGGCGGTTTGCCTATGTAAATAAGGCAGATCGCAGCTCTGACAGGAGGGAAGTCATGGATCTTGTGTCTCTGCGAAGCAGGGACAAGGGATCAATGTCTTCCCCTAGTAAAAGCACCTACCACAATGTAATAAAACATTGGCTAGGCACACATTTAACCCTTTGATAGACCCTGATGTTTTTTTTGGGGGGGTACAGCATTGCATGACTGCGCAATTGTCAAAGCAACCCAGTGCTGTATTGCAAAAAAATGGTCTAATGGGGGGGGGCCTAAATCTCCCCCGTCGGCACTCCTGCCCTCCCCCCCTGCTGAGTGCCCTCATAGCAAGCTGCTTACTTGGGGGGCACACGTGCATGCTCACTCCCAAGCCACCTCTGTGTGCCCACTGGTTGTGATTGACAGAAAGACCTGGAGAGCCTCTTCAGACCTTACAAACACTTTAAGTAGCTTTTTTTTTGGGCTCCAAAAAAGTGAATTAACCACTTGCCTACTGGGCACTTGTACCCCCCTTCCTGCCCAGGCCAATTTTCAGCTTTCAGCACTGTCGCAATTTGAATGACAAATGTGCAGTCATGCAACAGTGTACCCATATGAAATTTGTATATTTTTTTTTTGGAGACAGATAGAGCTTTCTTTTGGTGGTATAAGGCATTTAATCCCTTCGCACCCACACTATAGTGAAATACAATCACAGCGTGGGCCTAAATTGCCAGGAGGGCGTCCATGTAAGTCCTCCTGTGCATAAGCTGCCAGCACGCACCCTTCAGGGGGGGGGGGGGGCGCTCTGTGTTCAGCGAGTCTACGAGATTTGGCTGATCATAGATCGGAGTAAGGGGCCGAAAGTGACCACTTACCACGTGATCAGCTGTCAGCCACTGACAGCTGATCACATGATATAAACAGAGCCGCTAATCACTGCCAGCGTGAGAAAAAAAAAAAAAAAGGGCCACTCACCGGCTTCTGTTAGAGGGACATTGGTCCCGCACATGGAGAGCCACCGCCACCTCATCTGTGCCACCTACCAGTGCAAATCAGTGCTGCCTATGAGTGCCCACCAGTGCCTCATCATTAGTGCTGCCTATTAGTGTCACCTATCAGTGCCGTGCAGTGCTGCCCACCAGTTCCGCCTCATATGTGCCCATCAATGCAGCCTCATC
Source organism: Lithobates septentrionalis (assembly GCA_037952835.1). Classification (NCBI taxonomy): domain Eukaryota; kingdom Metazoa; phylum Chordata; class Amphibia; order Anura; family Ranidae; genus Lithobates; species Lithobates septentrionalis. The sequence goes on from JBBDGP010001540.1 coordinate 148,376, forward strand.
AACGCACATCAATGAAGAAGAAAAATTACCTGTTTGCAAAATTTTATAACAAACTATGAAAACTTTTTAATTTTTTTTTTTGTTTGTTTGTTTAGCATAAAATAAAAACCCCATTAGCGATTACATACCACCAAAAGAAAGCTCTATTTGTGTGAACACAAGGATAATAATTTAATTTGGGTACAGTGTGGCATGACCACGCAATTTTCATTCAAAGTGCGACATTGCTGAAAGCTGAAAATTGTCCTTGGCAGGAAGGGGGGGAAAGTGCCCAGTAGGCAAGTAGTTAATCAACACTGGGTCTTTTTTATTTTTGGAAAGAAGTTATTTTTATTCACTAATGTGCGCTGATAAGGCTTCACTAATAGGCACTGATGGGGCTGCAATGATTATCAGTGTAAATGTGCCCTGTCACCAGAAAGCTGGTTATGGGCTTCACTTTCCTCGCACAGTGACAGTGCAGAGGAAAGGAAATGCTGATAACTGGCATTTGTGTACATGTCATGAGCTGTGATTGGACACAGCTGATCACATGGTAAATGGCTGCTGTGATTGGCCCCTTACCTCGATCTGTGAGCAGATGTGTCTGAAGGACACAGTTCTGGGAGAACTTCAACAGACGTCCTCCTGGAAATGTGCGACCGCACTGTAGCCGCCATTCGTCTATAGTGCGGTTGGGAAGAGGTTTTTTTTGCAGAAGACATTATGCCTTTTCACAGTAAAGTCGTCTTACATTTCTCCTTCTAGGCTGCTTTACAATGTACACTGGAGCTGCACATGTGGGGTTCAATTCCCCTGTAAGTCATGATTTAGAACAAGCATGCAACCAATTAAATCAGGTCTTGGTCAGCAAGTCCCAAGGCCGCTGGATCAGCAAGACAGCCAATTAGCTTACATTTGCAGTAGTAGCGGTCAGCAATGGTAGCTTAAAAGTGGTTGTAAACCCTCACATATACCCAGTGAAGTGACTGGCCTCAGGTTATACACAGAGATGAAACAAATCCTCCTACATAAATTGTACTTGTTTATCTGTAGTCTTCACTTCACTACATCTGTTCAAAGTGCAGAAATAATAAAGCTCGTCTGAGCTGTCAGAAAGAAAAAGGGGGCGGGGAGCTGAAGTCACACTATGCACAGCTCAGTGAGGAGAGCTCTGACAGCTGATTGGATAGAAGCCTCCCCCCCCCCCCCCTTCACAAAGCACACAGAACAGAGCTGAGGCTGTCAATCACAGGCTTTATACTGGAGCTCCCTCCCCTGCCCCCCCCCCCCTTTCCCCTTGCTATCAGGAAAACTATTCAGAAGCGATTCATGGTGAAAGCAGAGGAACAAAGCAGCAGACAGAAATTACACTTAGTGCTCCTAATTTAGACAAGAACACACTATAGAGGGATATGTTTTTTGTTTCATGTCTGAGGTTTACAACTACTTTAAGTATTTCTCTCATGACAAGTCTCTATATTCTATTGGACTCTCCAGTAAACAAAGTATTTTCAGATATGGAAGGTCCTTGTTCTATTCCCTTCACTGGGTGCACCATGCCTATGTGAATGATCAATCTATTCTGTAAAGCCCTGTGTAATATGGAAGCAGGATAATAAATAATGGAAAAAAAAAAGTTGCATTCCTATAGGCTTCCAGTGGGGGGGGGCCCCATGGGCTACCAGGGGGCGACCCCCACAGGCTACCACGGCACAACCCCCAAGGGCTACAAGGGAGCAATAGCTATAACGGGGCAATCACCATAGGCTACAAGGGGGCGATCCCTACACGCTACGATGGCACGATCCCCATAGGCTACAAAGGGGCAATCTCTATAGGTTTTAAGGGGGCGATCCCTCATAAGCTACTAGGGGGTGATCCCTATAAGTTAAGAAGGGGTGATCCCCATAGCCTACGAGGGGGCAATCCCTACTTGCTACAACGGCACGATCCCCATGGGCTACGAGGGGGCAATCCCCATGGGCTACGAGGGGGTACGAGGGGGGCTGATCCCTATGGGCTACGAGGGGGGCTGAACCCTATGGGCTACGAGGGGGCGATCCCCTATGGGCTACGAGGGGGCGATCCCCTATGGGCTACGAGGGGGCGATCCCCATGGGCTACGAGGGGGCGATCCCCTATGGGCTACGAGGGGGCGATCCCCTATGGGCTACGAGGGGGCGATCCCCTATGGGCTACGAGGGGGCGATCCCCATGGGCTACGAGGGGGCGATCCCCATGGGCTACGAGGGGGCGATCCCCATGGGCTACGAAGGGGCGATCCCCATGGGCTACGAGGGGGCGATCCCCATGGGCTACGAGGGGGCGATCCCCATGGGCTACGAGGGGGCGATCCCCATGGGCTACGAGGGGGCGATCCCCATGGGCTACGAGGGGGCGATCCCCATGGGCTACGAGGGGGCGATCCCCATGGGCTACGAGGGGGCGATCCCCATGGGCTACGAGGGGGCGATCCCCATGGGCTACGAAGGGGCGATCCCCATGGGCTACGAGGGGGCGATCCCCATGGGCTACGAGGGGGCGATCCCCATGGGCTACGAGGGGGCGATCCCCATGGGCTACGAGGGGGCGATCCCCATGGGCTACGAGGGGGCGATCCCCATGGGCTACGAGGGGGCGATCCCCATGGGCTACGAGGGGGCGATCCCCATGGGCTACGAGGGGGCGATCCCCATGGGCTACGAGGGGGCGATCCCCATGGGCTACGAGGGGGTACGAGGGGGGCTGATCCCTATGGGCTACGAGGGGGCGATCCCTATGGGCTACGAGGGGGCGATCCCTATGGGCTACGAGGGGGCGATCCCTATGGGCTACGAGGGGGCGATCCCTATGGGCTACGAGGGGGGCGATCCCTATGGGCTACGAGGGGGGCGATCCCTATGGGCTACGAGGGGGGCGATCCCTATAGGCTACGAGGGGGCGATCCCTATAGGCTACGAGAGGGCGATCCCTATAGGCTACGAGAGGGCGATCCCTATAGGCTACGAGAGGGCGATCCCTATAGGCTACGAGAGGGCGATCCCTATAGGCTACGAGAGGGCGATCCCTATAGGCTACGAGAGGGCGATCCCTATAGGCTACGAGAGGGCGATCTCTATAGGCTACGAGGGGGCGATCTCTATAGGGTATGAGGAGGCGATCTCTATAGGCTACGAGAGGGCGATCTCTATAGGCTACGAGAGGGCGATCTCTATAGGCTACGAGAGGGCGATCTCTATAGGCTACGAGGGGATGATCTCTATGGGCTACGAGAGGGCGATCCCTATAGGCTACGAGAGGGCGATCTCTATAGGCTACGAGAGGGCGATCTCTATAGGCTACGAGAGGGCGATCTCTATAGGCTACGAGAGGGCGATCTCTATAGGCTACGAGAGGGCGATCCCTATAGGCTACGAGAGGGCGATCTCTATAGGCTACGAGAGGGCGATCTCTATAGGCTACGAGAGGGCGATCTCTATAGGCTACGAGAGGGCGATCTCTATAGGCTACGAGAGGGCGATCCCTATAGGCTACGAGAGGGCGATCCCTATAGGCTACGAGGGGGTGATCTCTATAGGCTACGAGAGGGCGATCTCTATAGGCTACGAGAGGGCGATCTCTATAGGCTACGAGGGGATGATCTCTATGGGCTACGAGAGGGCGATCCCTATAGGCTACGAGAGGGCGATCTCTATAGGCTACGAGAGGGCGATCTCTATAGGCTACGAGAGGGCGATCTCTATAGGCTACGAGAGGGCGATCTCTATAGGCTACGAGAGGGCGATCCCTATAGGCTACGAGAGGGCGATCTCTATAGGCTACGAGAGGGCGATCTCTATAGGCTACGAGAGGGCGATCTCTATAGGCTACGAGAGGGCGATCTCTATAGGCTACGAGAGGGCGATCCCTATAGGCTACGAGAGGGCGATCCCTATAGGCTACGAGGGGGTGATCTCTATAGGCTACGAGAGGGCGATCTCTATAGGCTACGAGGGGGTGATCCCTATAGGGTATGAGGGGGTGATCTCTATAGGCTACGAGAGGGCGATCTCTATAGGCTACGAGGGGGTGATCCCTATAGGGTATGAGGGGGTGATCTCTATAGGCTACGAGGGGGTGATCCCTTTGGAGTACAAGGGGGTGATCCCTATAGGTTTCCACAGAAAGGATGAACAGAACTCATCTCCATCTATGACTGCAACAAATGTCAGCCTCTCCCATAGAATAGCATCCATTCCAGGAGACATCCCCACCCGGTCATGTACACACCATCCATCCATCCATCCTCCATACACAGGGCTCCTTACACTGCAGTGACAGGCGACGTCTCCATGCTGCTGGCTGAGCCCCGGGCAGATGTCAGCACCATTCCCCGGGCCGGCGGAGAGGAGTCCCGTACAGGCTCCCCGCTCATTCCATGACTGCTCGGCTGGTGTCCCGGCTGTGTCCCCTCCACAGATAAGTCCTCCGGAGCCCGGCACTGCGATCCTCCCCCAGCTGTGTCTCTATGAGCGGCTCACCTCTCACAACTAGCAGCCTCAATCCACATCCTGATCTCGCCTTCCCTGAGCCAATTAGGACCGAGCTAGAGAATACAGTAGCGCCCTCTGCTTGTGGAAGACTGCCATGTCCGCTGACATGAGTCAGAGCAGTCAGTGTGCTCGTACAGTACATGTAAAGTGTACTCCTCATAGTCACACATCAGGCACTGTCTTCATTCCTCCGGGCATCATCTTCATTGTATATTGCTCCAGCCTGGCACGGTGTACATTTGCTGATCTCATACATATGGAGCACTGGGGACCTAAGCTGACAATCACTGTACATGGTTACATATGTAGCACTACCTCCATAGGGGCCACTGATATCCGGGGCCCCACTGCTGCACAGCCAGTCACTTAGCATTTCCTTCACTATCTCAAACACAGACAATCAGTCCTTGGCTTGTTTTTGTTGTTTTATTAGGGGGTGATCATTGGATGGGTAGGTAGGGAATTATGGGATTGAAAAACATCCAGAACACAGAATAAGAGAAAACTTCCTCCCTATTTACAAAGATCCTCTCCTTCCCCCTGCACACAGTTCCTCAGACCCCGCTGATCACTCCGGGGGTAAGTACAGAACTCCGGGGGTAAGTACAGAACTCCAGGGGTAAGTACAGACCCTGCTGATCACTCCGGGGGTATGTAGAGAACTCCAGGGGGTATGTGCAGACCCCACTGATCTCTCCGGGGGTATGTACAGAGCCCACTGATCACTCCGGGGGGTATGTACAGAGCCCACTGATCACTCCGGGGGGTATGTACAGAGCCCACTGATCACTCCGGGGGTATGTACAGAACTCCAGGGGTAAGTACAGGCCCTGCTGATCACTCTGGGGGTAAGTACAGGCCCTGCTGATCATCCGGGGGTATGTACAGGCCCTGCTGATCACTCTGGGGGTATGTACAGACCCTGCTGATCACTCCGGGGGTATGTACAGGCCCTGCTGATCACTCCGGGGGTATGTACAGGCCCCGCTGATCACTCCGGGGTATGTATAGGCCCTGCTGATCAATCCGGGGGTATGTACAGGCCCGCTGATCACTCCGGGGGGTATGTACAGACCCCGCTGATCACTCCGGGGGTATGTACAGACCCTGCTGATCACTCTGGGGGTATGTACAGAACTCCAGGGGGTATGTGCAGACCCCGCTGATCTCTCCGGGGGTATGTACAGAGCCCACTGATCACTCCGGGGGGTATGTACAGAGCCCACTGATCACTCCGGGGGTATGTACAGAGCCCACTGATCACTCCGGGGGTATGTACAGAACTCCGGGGGTATGTACAGAGCCCACTGATCACTCCGGGGGTATGTACAGAACTCCGGGGGTAAGTACAGGCCCTGCTGATCACTCCGGGGGTATGTACAGAGCCCACTGATCACTCCGAGGGTATATACAGAGCCCACTGATCATTCCGGGGGTATGTACAGAACTCCGGGGGTAAGTACAGGCCCTGCTGATCACTCTGGGGGTAAGTACAGGCCCTGCTGATCACTCTGGGGGTATGTACAGGCCCCGCTGATCACTCCGGGGGTATGTACAGGCCCCGCTGATCACTCCGGGGGTATGTACAGGCCCTGCTGATCACTCCGTGGGTATGTACAGACCCTGCTGATCACTCCGGGGGTATGTACAGGCCCTGCTGATCACTCCAGGGGTATGTACAGAGCCCGCTGATCACTACGGGGTATGTACAGACCCCGCTGATCACTCCGGGGGTATGTACAGAGCCCGCTGATCTCTCCGGGGGGTATGTACAGGCCCTGCTGATCACTCCGGGGGTATGTACAGGCCCTGCTGATCACTCCGGGGGTATGTACAGGCCCTGCTGATCACTCTGGTGGTATGTACAGGCCCTGCTGATCACTCCGGGGGTATGTACAGGCCCTGCTGATCACTCCGGGGGTATGTACAGGCCCCGCTGATCACTCCGGGGGTATGTACAGACCCTGCTGATCACTCCAGGGGTATGTACAGGCCCCGCTGATCACTCCGGGGGTATGTACAGGCCCCGCTGATCACTCTGGGGGTATGTACAGGCCCTGCTGATCACTCCGGGGGTATGTACAGGCCCCGCTGATCACTCCGGGGGTATGTACAGACCCCGCTGATCACTCCGGGGGTATGTACAGGCCCTGCTGATCACTCCGGGGGTATATACAGGCCCTGCTGATCACTCCGGGGGTATGTACAGGCCCTGCTGATCACTCCGGGGGTAATTACCAGTCTCTTTGTTAATTCAGCAACAGCCCATTACAGGCTAGAAACTTTCCGTCCCTTTTTGGATAAAGTAGCACATGTATAGTGAACAGTATCTCCTGCTTCCCTGTAAACACTGAGCCCAGTTCTACTGTAGAGAAGTGCCCCTTTAGAATACTATTTGGAGTGGTGATGGAATGGCTGCAGCAAGTTACCAAATAGTAAAGACATCCTCTTATAACCTCCGCCGTTTCACAGTACACCCAGCGTAGTGGTGATGAGTGCCCCTTTATCCACAGTCAGGTGCAGGTCCCTTTAATTCAAACTCCCACAATCCTCTGGGTTGGGTCTTTCGCAGTGCCCAAAACTGAAGTGTAGTAATCACCAACTTCCAGCTCTGAAACTAAGTGGCTTCCCACTTTCACACTGACCCCAAGTGGTCACTTGCTTGGCAGAACAGCCAGGATCATTGAGGTCTATGGTGCTAAAAACATCCGATTACGCCTAAAGAATAGCTCAAGTACTTCTTTGAGCATAAGGAATGAAGCTCTATTCTGCAGGTTGAGTGTAGTCAGGTGCAGGGAAACACACTACAAAATGCTCTGGTGTGAATGAGGGCTAATAATGTAAATGCCTCTGTTTATTTGCTTGAGCCATTTAGGCAAAGTGCTTATCTAAATGTGATAGGCTTGACCGCTGATAAAAAAGTGTGCCATTCCCCTAGCAAACATGCCAAAGTGCAACTGTTCCTATAAACTTATGAAGTGCTCAGAGTGCAGGACCTAGAGATTTCTCATTAAAATTGTGGTGCCGCCCTGCTGGGTGAGTGTTCCCTACAAGAGTGAGGAGAATATGCATGTGTTAAATGAAGAGCCACATGTTCAAAGTTCCCCTGAACTGTTCGTTATACACCTCGGGGTAACGATATTAACAGACCTAATATCTGTTCATTTGGATTATTCAAATTATTTTAATATACTACCTAAATATTTTATCTATCATTGTTAATTCATTTTCTCTCTGGAAATAGTGTTTCCGTGTTGTGTTATGTGATGTATAACAGCATTTTGAGATAGTCATATTTACATTTATACATAGAGACGCTTATTGACTTTTAGTAATAGTGTTCTCACTTTTGCAATGCATAACTGCTCTTTAAAACGGATATATGTTTACATACCGTTGAGAAAATGTTTTATTCAATTTTATATAAATTTTTCATTTATATATGTATGTATAATATATACCGGTACTTTTTTCTTTCTTTTTATTTTTACTTTTTGTTTAGTGGTTTATCATTCTTATTTTTATTATTCTTCAGTGTTGTTATCATCACATCAATTATCCTATTATGTTATGAACACTATGATAAAACAATGTTATGGCTTCCAAGTTTTTCTGCCATCTATTGATATTTCTTCTCTTTAACTATTTGGATGCTTTCTTCTCCTAGTGTCCTCAGCCGACAGGTGTTCTCCATTCTTGGGATGTTTGGTCTAATTGGTGTTCTAGGTGTATTTTAATTGCTGAAGCTCTGATTGGTAGTTTCTCTACCCCACTTTTCTATTTATATATACTCTTGTCCTTTAACACATTAGCTATGAGTAAGCATCTATCAATGTGAAACGCGTTAGCTCCTGCTACACACTGTTCCTGTGAGATGGCTTTTGTTGGATTTTAACGATTTATAAATAAAGATGTCTGCAGTCCACGATTTCTTCATTTCCATAGACTTGTGCAAAGCTTGCACCTGAAACTAATCCCAGAGGGTGGTAGCACTCAAACGAGGTTCGGAGGCTTGCTGAGCGGCATATCCTCTCCACATGTTCACAATGTTGTAAATTATTAATTCAGTTTGCCATTATTAAAAATGTGAAGCATCAAACTGACAATGTTCCTGGTGAAGTTGTGGAGTATCTTATGACTAACTCTGAGGGGATTATAGTGGATATAGCTCACATCAATGCTCTGTAAGAAAACCAGGCTATGGTATCATGTATAGGTGACACAATCTCCAGCTCTAAGGAGGTGCCTTTAAGAAGCATATTCTGTAAAGCTCCAGCAAAGGAGTCTCTCTACAGGCTTAGCCATGTAAGAGTTCCCAAAAAGATCTTGACCTTGGATTCTGGATTGGCAGAAGTGTGTAAATTGTCCAATGTACAGTTTCTATACACTTCTGTGTCTCCTCCTCTGAAGGATGGGCTGGTATTGCAGAGTACCAATAAATGGAACACAGACGGAGAAGACTATGTATAAAACATCCATATCTGGAATTTTTTTTTAAAACATGACTTTCCATAACTGAGTAAAAGGAAAAGTGTTGGCATAGAGCAGGGGTGCTCAGCCCATGGCCTGCAGATTCCTCCAATGTGGCCTCAAACTAGGGAAGCGCATATCCATGCTCTGGGATGGCAAGCCCAGATCGCACTCAACGGGTTGCCAATGCACTAGAGCATCCCAGAGCATTAAAGTGAATGGAGCCGGTGTTCTGCCGAGAAAGTTCCCCTCGGCGGATAAGGACCCCCCTCTACTGCGCAGTAGGAGCCAGGGGAAATAGCCGAAGCCGAAAAGAATACAAATCAGCTGTACACAGCGCCTGTAAGAGGATCCCTCACAGGCTCGCTTCGCTCGCCACGCTTCGGGCACGGCCTTGCTTCGCTCTGCACTTTTTTATTCCCCCTCTAGGTCCACTTGGATGGTGGGGCTTGAACCTGGACCTAGGGTGCGGGCGCCGTGTACAGCTGATTGAAGTTTCTCAGCTTCGGCTATTTTCAGCGGCTCCTAGTCGTTCGTACTGCGCAAGCGCTGCGCCTGCGCAGTACAGGAGGGTCCTTATCCGCCGCAGGAACTTTCTCGGCAAGACACCGGCACCAGCAGTGGAGGAAGCATGGGCATGTTAGCACTTATAAAGAAAAGGGTTATCGGGCTGCTTTTACACTGATCTGCAGGTGCAGCGCAGTGCACATGCCGCTTTTCTGCAGGTTAGTTGCACTGAGCCATAGACTTCTATTATATCCTGCGGGTTTGGTGCGCTCTGTCAAAGTGCACCACACCCGCAAGTTGTAATAGAAGTCTATGGCTCAATGCAGCTAACCCGCAGGAAAGCCGCAGGTGTGGGTAAAACATAGCACATCAGTGTGAAAGCAGCCTTATAAGGGGCTCGGGACAGTAGGGGCTTGTTTACATTTGTGGTTGGGGGGGTGATAAAACCCCATAGTTCATTGTGGCCCGCGACCGGTTACCAAATCACTTAAGTGTCCCTCGCTCTTCAAAAAGTTAAGCTCCCCTGGTCTAGAGAAAATATCCGAAGGTGAGCCTTGTAATATTAGTTGTCCTACATGCTCAAAGATGGGACAACACCTGCAGAGTGATGCTACAGTGCAACCCCATAAAGGCCATATAGCTTAATAAATTTACAAAGGGATGTCCCTCCTTAGGAGAGCTATCACCCATAAAGATACCAGGCTCAGTAACAGTCCTGATGGCAATGTGGCTGGTATGACCATGATTAAAGTTTCCAGACATCGCTCATGGAAACCTACCTGTAGGCTCTAGAGAACAATATCAGATGTTCTGGGAAGACTCGTTGGGAACCATGACATAGTAGCCATGGTCAACAGTAGAAGGTACCTTTGGAGATATACTAGAGAGTGTCCCTTTAGGGGTCATGTTGGAAGTGGTGTACAGCAGTAAAAGGCCCATGAGGGTGGTAGCTGACTGCAGGTGTGTAATGTCTTCCGACTCCCAGGCCTAAACTGGGGAAGGTAACAGGCTAGTGCTCTGTCACTGCAAGAACTGGCAGTATGAGCACAGTTTAGCTTGCAGGGTTACTGAACAAGTGTGAGACTAGCTGGCAGGTTTGTGGATGGTATTTTTGTGTCATCTACGTTTCTCACCTACACAGGATGAGGGACTCCAGGGTTTGTGTTTCCTATGGAGAAAATCATTTTGTACCAGAGCTTAGTCATTTCTGGTCTGGTCACTGGAGCCTAAAGGTTCAGAGCTCCTCCCTCTCTAGGAGAAAGCCATAAGGCAAGGGAGCAGTGTCTGTGTATGCAGACAATGCATATTCATGCATTTTTTATGTGCTTTTTATGTTGCTGTCGAAGCCTATGGGGACAAAAATGTGCCCACGCAACAAAAGCACTTGTAGTATTTTTCCTGACACATGGCAGCGCAGTGTACAGGCATGAACGGGCCTCCATAGTAAAAAAAATGGAAATCCTCTTGTGCATTAACACATGTTAAATCACTCAGGTGTGAACGGGGCCTAGGGGGGTCTTTTCATTTGACCAGGCCAATGCCTGCATGTGAATGTCTGCGTGGTAATAGACCGGAGGGTCTGATCAAACCAGAATAGATGGAAGGACACACCAGTTCTTCTCGTTTCAAATTATGTTGGAAACCCCTGTGTAGGAAACCCTGCTATGAGCATTTTATTATGTTAAATAAACATAGACAGAAGGCCCTTAAACACAAAGATGAGAAGTGCACTGAGTCATAGAAGCCATTGCGCTAAACTTCCACAGTATGTAAACCCATTAGAACTACTTATTGCATATAGGGAATTAATAAGACCTAAAAATAACTAGCCATAAATCACATACTTTCACTAAGCTCAAATACCTTTTTTTGCCACTTGTCTTGCAATCACAATGATCAGTTTAACTTATAGTGTTTAAACTTTAAGCCTAGGTTCACAGTGCATCGAATTTGACATTCGACATGTCAAATCGCATGCCAAATTGGCTTCTATTGCCAGCAATGGCACCGTCCGAATCGGTGCGGCCCTGACATTGCAGTGCCGCAGCAATTCCCAAAAGTAGTTTCTGTACTACTTTTGGTGACTTCGGGTGCGGATTGTATAGACATCTGTGCAGCAAACTGCACAGATGTCTCTGAAATCGCCCCAGAAGTCGGAAGTGACATGCGGGAATGAAACTGTGTGAGTTCAGCTGAACTCGCACGATTTCAACCCCGCTGTCAGTGTGAACCTGGGCGAAAGGATAAGTTCACCTTTGGGAACATGTTACATGTTCCACCAGTTTTTAGGGTGGAATGTGTAACATGTTCCCAATGCTGCTGCCGCCATGCGATACCCCCACCCCCATGACAGCAGTACGGGGAGAAGTTCCCTGTACTAGGTGTCACTTTGTTAAATCAGCACAGCCACGTCATTTATTCACACAGCTCTGTGTGGGAGTTAACTACAAGTCCCAACATCCTTTGCGGCTATCGGCTTGTAATTCTCAACGAACTACCATGGCGCTGTGGAGCCCCATGGTAGTACATTGAATCTCCCTGTCAGATTGTATCTGCTTGCCGGTAAGGGATGTACGGGCACACGGATACTCTGACAGATCTGGAGGAGATCTGCTGATCGCTGGTGAAATGCTTTACAGGCTTAAAAATTAATAAATAAATAAATGCACATTTGCATTGCAAAAAAATGTGCATTTATTATTTTTTCTAAAAAGCGAACTATCCTTTAAGTGTTACTAAACCCACAACAGTGAAATCAGTCTGTATATGCAGTGAAGGGGTTAATCCTCTGCATTGTGTAAAAAGGCTGTTTAATTCTGTCTTCTCTGATCCTAACCTTCTTCCACAGTTCCAAATCCATCTGCTGATAGTACAGAGTCTTGGGGACACTCTGCAAATGCTCGGTTTGGTGTGTATCCCCCCCCCCCTTCTGCTACCGTACCTGTCCTCCTTTTTCCCTCCCCACCCCCCATCCCTGCCTTCTTCTTTCTCTCCCTCTCTCCCCTTTTCCTCCACTTAACCTCTGCATATTATACACTGAAATAGTATATTCAAACCTGGTTTTCTCTTGTTTGATCAATGTATTTTCATACAGATATTTTGTACATTATTGAATATGACTGTTCATAAATTCTAAAAACTATGTTTTTTACTTTTAGTCACAGATTGTATTTGCTTATATGGTCTTGAAAAAGTGGGAGTTTCGCGAAACGCGTCGCTAGATCAAGCGTACCTAGAATATATATACTCGTGTGACCTCATAGTTTGTATTTCACATTGTTTGGTATGAATTGTGTGTTTTTATGCCATCAGGCATCTTTTTATCTATGTATAAACTAGGGCTGTGGAAATTAATTCCTCGATTAATCGTTAATTTTTTTGATCAATCAAAATTCTTTTAATCGGTACTCACCTCTCCGCTGGCTTCCGGGTCTTCAGGGAGTTCCGTCGGAGATCCGGTGACGCCACGGACATCAACGTCACCGGACTCCTCCCCCCTTCCCCAAGTGCCTCCATCTGCTAACGAAGGGAAGGGGGGAGGAGTCCGGTGACATTGATGTCCGTGGCGTCACTGGACAGCCTGGACAGTGATGGTAAATATGGATGTGGGATCATTCAGTGAGCTAAGTGTAGACAAATTTGATAACCAAATTTGACAGTCAATATATTAGATACGTTTTATAATTAAAGTTAAACTTTCTAAGTTTTTCTTAAAGTTAAAATTACTTACGTCAGTGCTACAGTTTGAATTTAAAACGTATTTGTGTGAACTGTGAAGTTAAGTCATGGATTGTGGAAACTAACTAGTGTCGGGTGATTGTATATAGTGTATACCACATTTACCACTGACTAATGCAGAGTTGCAATGCAAGGAGATCAGCTAAAAGTAGTTGGATCTGTATGTGCGTTATAATTAATCGAAATTAGTCGATTAATCGATTTTAAAAAAATTGATTAATCGAACACGAAAATTTTAATCAGTAACAGCCCTAGTATAAACTTTAATAAATAATTTTTTACTTATATCTCTGGTGTAATATGTTCTCAGAGGCATACGCAAAGTCCTGTACTGTATGTCTGTACTGTCTCTCCTTTCTATTGCTAGTGTCACAGGGCCAATCAGCACTCTCCAGACAGAGGGTCAGGGGTCATGCAGCCTCACAGGACAGTCAGAGTAGAATAAAAACTCCTCCTACAAGTTTTAACCAAACAATCATAGAAGTCATATGTACTGCTGATGAGAAAAGGTATTTAGCCGTTTATATTTACTAAAATAATTGTATTTCCATGTGTACTGTGGGGGACCAGATATAGTGAATGCAGGGTCCTGGGTTTAGTAACACTTTAAAGAAGGGGTATTGAATTAAAATTCGTGGAGGTCCGTCAAGTAAAATTTCTTCCACCAGAGGCCTGAACCAAATTTTTTTCAGTCCTCTCTATCTATATGACAATTCTTTAATTCAGTCTCCTTATTTCCCCCCACACATCACAGTCTACCACTTCACATCAGTCTCCCCTTCACAATAGTGTTCTTAGGCCCCCTTCACATCACCCCCGGCCCTTAACAATAGTGTAAACCCCCTTCACATCACACACCCCCATATTTCACAGCAGTCCTCAACCCCCCCCCCCCTCAAATCATCACCCCCACCGCACAGTACTGTCCTTTACCCCTTCACATCCCTCCCACACAGTACTGTCCTCTGCCGATTTCACATCACCCCCCAACAGAACTGTGCCCCTTTCATATCACTCCCCCCCCCCCCACACACACAGTACTGTCTTTTGCCCCTTCACATTGCCCCCAGCAGAACTGTGCCCCCTTCACATCCCCCCCACAACACTGCCCTCCCCTTTACATCTCCCCCCACAGCACTGCCCCCTCTCACATCAACACAACCCCCCCCCCACAATAGTATGCTTGGGGTGATTGTTGAGCGTAGGGCAGCCTATTCAAGTGAATGGGCTGCCTTATGCGTGACAAGCGAAAATGCTCAAAAACACATGCAGGAATGTGAGTTCCCGCTACACAGAGATGTGAACGGGTCCTGACAGCTAAGTGTCTGCATCCAATATACTTGTATAAACATGGCCATACACTATGCATTCTGTTTGTACAATCTCTGTACAATTTCCTTTACATTTACCAAAGCTATGAAATAGAGGGACCCACCTATCTATCCATTTACTCTGTATCCAATCAGGTAGGCTCTTGCACTACATCAGGGGTGTCAAACCCCCGGCCCGTGAGCCACATGCGGCCCCATAGAATTTAGCATGTAGCCCGTCTGGAGAGACACTGGGGATGCTGTGGCAGCTTACATTGACAAGTCAGGCAAATGCACGTGTGGAGGGATGCCGTGCAAACCTAGTTGATAGGTGCAGGATGTGTGTGTGTGTTTGCTAATGAGGTCAGCTGGTAAACTGCTTCCTGTGTCTTACTGGCGCTTACATCACACATCTGCATACCAGGAGGTCGCAGAAGCTTTGTATGGCACACGGCAAGAGCTAAGGTAAGGCCTTGTTCTGAAAATCAAAGAAAGATTTTATTTTTCTGCAACCGAGGTACATTAATGGTATATTGGTACATAGGGGAGCTGGATTTTAGAGGGAAAAAAGGGGGAACTTAGCCTTTAATGGTTAATGTCCCTGTATGATATGTGATGGCCAGTGGCGGACCGTGCACTGTGGGCGCACGGGCGCTGCCCCCCCATCCATGCGCCCGGCCGCTTTCAGGACGCCGGACGCATGGATTCCTATGGCGGGGGTGGGAGGGGGTAGTACATTTTGAAGCACCTGATTAGAGCCAGAGGCTTTAATAGGCTTCAAAATAGGGTGGGCTTGGGGTGCAGAGAGTGCGCCCTGATCCCACCCAATTGTCTGACGTTAGCGAATTAATTTTCGCTATGTTCACACTAACCTTCCTCCCAACCAATCAGGAGGCAGGGCGTCAGACCTGTTTCCTGATTGGCCACAGCGCCAGGCCAGCCTCTTGGATGTCTGATGCTTAGGAAGAGGAGCGGAGGAGACACGCTGGAGCAGAGGTTGCCGCCGCTCTGGTGCGAGGAGAGGAGCTGCTGCCTGGCACCACGGTAAGTGCTGGGTGGTCTGTCAGAGCCACGCTTAGGGAGGGGTTGGGGGTGCTGCCAGAGCCGTGAGCCCCGCGAGTGGGGGGGGGGTTGGTGGGCGCAGTGGCTGCATAAACTGGGCACAAGTGGCTGCATATACTGGGCACAAGTGGCTGCATATACTAGGCACAAGTGGCTGCATTTGATGGGCACAAATGGCTGCATATGATGGGCACAAGTGGCTGTATTTGGTGGGCACAGTGGCTGAATATGATGGGCACAGTGGCTGCATATGATGGACACAGTGGCTGCACATGATGGGCACAGTGGCTGTATTTGGTGGGCATAGTGGCTGCACACGATGGGCACAGTGGCTGTATTTGTTGGGCACGGTGGCTGCACATGAAGTGCACAGTGGCTGTATTTGGTGGGCACAGTGGCTGCACATGATGGGCACAGTGGCTGTATTTGGTGGGCACAGTGGCTGCATATGATGGGCACAGGGGCTGCATTTGATGGCAAAGTGGCTGCATTTGATGGGCACAGTGGCTGTATTTGGTGGGCACAGTGGCTGAATATGCTGGGCACAGTGGCTGCATATGATGGACACAGTGGCTGCACATGATGGGCACAGTGGCTGTATTTGGTGGGCATAGTGGCTGCACACGATGGGCACAGTGGCTGTATTTGTTGGGCACAGTGGCTGCACATGATGGGCACAGTGGCTGTATTTGGTGGGCACAGTGGCTGAATATGCTGGGCACAGTGGCTGCATATGATGGGCACAGTGGCTGCACATGATGGGCACAGTGGCTGTATTTGGTGGGCATAGTGGCTGCACACGATGGGCACAGTGGCTGTATTTGTTGGGCACAGTGGCTGCACATGATGGGCACAGTGGCTGTATTTGGTGGACACAGTGGCTGAATATGCTGGGCACAGTGGCTACATATGATGGGCACAGTGGCTGCACATGATGGGCACAGTGGCTGTATTTGGTGGGCATAGTGGCTGCACACGATGGGCACAGTGGCTGTATTTGTTGGGCACGGTGGCTGCACATGAAGTGCACAGTGGCTGTATTTGGTGGGCACAGTGGCTGAATATGCTGGGCACAGTGGCTGCATATGATGGACACAGTGGCAGCACATGATGGGCACAGTGGCTGTATTTGGTGGGCATAGTGGCTGCACACGATGGGCACAGTGGCTGTATTTGTTGGGCACAGTGGCTGCACATGATGGGCACAGTGGCTGTATTTGGTGGGCACAGTGGCTGCACATGATGGGCACAGTGGCTGCATTTGATGGGCACAGTGGCTGCATATATTGGGCACAGTGGCTGCATTTGATAGGCACAGTGGCTACATTTGATGGGCACAGTGGCTGCATTTGATGGGCACAGTGGCTGCATTTGATTGGCATGGTGGCTGTATTTGATGGGCACAGTGGCTGCATTTGATGGGCACAGTGGCTGCATATTATGGGCACAGTGAGGCTGCAATTGATGTTTGTTTTTTTTTTAAAGTATTTTACAGAATTTTTCACTTTATTTGTGCACCCCCAAAAATTTGGAGCACCAGCCGCCACTGGTGATGGCGCTGAGGCTTCACCCACAGACTGGAGTTTTAGGTGGAGGAGAGTGCCAGAGTGACCATTCAGGTAAGTGAAACAGCCTCTTCGTCTCTCCCCAATACATAATGTGCAATTTACCTATGCAGGAGTGGATTTTTTTTATTTTCCTGGAGTTGAGCTTTAAGTGCCATCTTCATAAGAAAGAGCTGGGAAAGGGTGCATGGACACGGGATCACTTCAGTAGAGTGACAAGCAGTGCCAGGAAGAAGGGAGCAGCCAATCGAGGGTTCATGGATGGAATGCAGAAGCATGGTAAAGGCAACACATGCTGATTTCAATGGACCACAGAACAGTAGCACACCCAGAGCAGTGGTAGACCACTTAGTAATGTAGCACCCTGATGTTTAGGCAGGGTTGCTGGTGGATTTGCCTGCCAGGTATAGTCCCCTTGGCCAATTGATAGGGGATCAATTGATTCCACCCTAATTCTGGAATTGCTGCACTCTCTTCTGTCACTAGATGGCTGGGTATCTGGTGGCATTAGATAAAACGAGGGCATTGCAACGACAGATTAGGAATAGCTGGGGTATCTCAGCCATTGAGCAGGGATCTTCTTTGGTCCCTTGGCCTGCTGGGAGAGCCTATTTATTTGGGTGAGGTCAGGCGATCAGGGTTCTGTGCCACCTGGACGGTTGTCTGGGTTGGACGGGTGTTGTGCTGCCCCTGGCTGCTAGGCCAGAGCCTAAGGCCTATCCCAGGGACATCTGGCTGCTAGGCTGTCTAAGGGCCTATCCAGAAGAAAGAGAGCAGCATATTGTTGGGACTGCGGCTTGCAGTCCAACCAGAAGTGACAGTTGTGCCGGCCAGAGAACCTGCCGTGGTCGGAGGTAGAGGGGAAGCTGTTGCCACTAATGGTCCATCCATCTTATTACCAGGGACCACTGTGAGTAGCTGAAGCAAGTACCAGAGCAGTATTCTCGCCAATGGGGATGGTGAAGAATCAGGAAACTTCAGCAGATGTAAAGCCAGGGACCCAGCCAGCGGAGGTGACGCTTGAAGAGCAGCCTTGTGTGCCAAGCCATGGACCGAGCAGGCCAGTGGGGTGACGCTTGAGGAGTATCTTGGATGCCAAGCTAGGGACCCAGCATGGAAGCGGGGGTGACGCTTGAGGAAGATACTGAGAGAAAAGGTTGGAAGAGCTCAGGAGATCCAGTGGCAGTGGATCAGCAAGTCTAGTGAGAGAGACTGGGAGCTTGGTTGAGTGAAGATCTACAATAAGAGATTGTAGAGGAAGTGAAAGAGTTCATTGTAACCCTTGTTAGAAACTGTTCAAGATTGTTGCCATAGGAGACAGCGCGTCTACACATGCAGATGTGGTGTGCGGCTGGGTGCCTTTCCCTGCATGGCTGTCTACCTATAGAAGTCTCGGAGTCTGCCAATTAACATTGCAACTACTAAACAGTGTCATGGCCCTAAACCTTCTCCCCCACAGTTCTGTTTAAGAGACAATAAATCTCTTTGCAATAAAGAAGTGTTTGGCGCCCATGAATCTACCTTGCATTACACCTACCATGCCTTTTTACCCACTCTACACAGAAGGATGTCAGCTATCCCTAACTCTGGATAGCTGACCTTATCCCTTCTCATTAGACTAAAGGGAACCCGGGACCTTGCTACAGTAAATAAAGAGGATCTCAATTGTGGTCCTCAACATGTCCGGAAGGCTGCACAATAGCTGAGTTTACATAAATTTCTGTTGCATATATTTTACCATCCATTGCCTTCTCATAGTTGACAGTTTGGGAGTAGGCAGTTACATTATGGATTAGGGTTTCCCCTTGAAGAACAAGGTTAGGGATTGGAATAGGGACCTCCTCCAAAGGTCAAAGGTCAGCAGGCGGGTCCCCAGAGGTCAATGGTCAAGAGGCGTGGCTGACCCACCCCCACAAAAGTGTTCCGCCTACTCCAACTAAGTCGAGGCATGAACATGTCTGGGAATGAACAAGTCAGGGAAATCGCTTAGCGTTCATAATGGAGAATTAACATTCGTGACACAGCAAATTATGAAATTTCCAAATGCAGCGCACAATTCTCTTCTTCTTTAATGGGGTAATAATGAAGCTGCTTTGCTGGTGATACTGATTGAGTTCTGTCAAACATATTTTAAAAGGCTTTTATTTTCTAGTGATATCAAGAATAATATTATTATGCTTGTTTTATGGTTTTTTTTTGGGCAAGTTACCACAACACCATTATTCCATAGTTTTTAAGGTCAAAGATACAACTATGTTGTTGTCCCTTGTCAACTTTACATGTATTTTTTTAAATGTAACTGCCTACTCCCAAACTGTCATTTGAAGTAAAAGACATAGCCAAATATTATTCTCCACATTTTTTTTTATTGAGCATTAAAAAAAGAAAACAAATACAATTAGACATGCTATCTGCCAATAGAACTTAACCAAAAAGTGCATTCTATGCTTCCAAAAATATAGAAAATATACCAAATCAAATCATTATTATTCAACCAAAAAATAAAATAAAAGCCTCATGCATGTGTCCTGCTTCTTAGGGGGTCAACAATGCCAAAAGTTGGTGAAAGCAGGGGTCTGTCACCTGAAGACAATTCCGAAAATCATCCGGATTATTCTCCTGGAGCTGCCGCAGCAAAGGCATATGACATAATTGGTCACGATTAACAACTTGCCGACCGGGCCATTGCCAAAAGACGGCAGCAGCGCGGTCGGCTAGTTCTGTGTGGACGTCCATAGACGTCATCCCAGAATCCTGCTCTTGCGCGCCCCCTGGGGCGCGCACCCGAGAACTTCTGTGACCGCCGGGTCCAGAGGACCCGGAGCATCACGGATCACGGTAAACAGCCGCTGATCGCGGCCGTTTACCATGTGATCGCTCCGTCAAATGATGGAGCGATCACATGTCAACAAACCGGTGTCATGTCATGACGCCGGTTCCTCCCTCCCCTCTCTGTACCGATCGGTACAGTGCGAGGGGAGAGGGGGAGGGATCGGATGGTAGCACCGCTGTGGGCTGCATGTGTAGTGCCCACAGCGGTGCTCAGTGACAATTGCAGTCACATCCATCCATCCCTCCATGCTCAGCCATCCCTGCAATATACCCTGCACTACTCTGCAATATGCCCTGCAATACTCTGCAATATACCCGGCAATACTCTGCAATATACCCGGCAATACTCTGCAATATGCCCTGCAATACTCTGCAATATGCCCTGCACTACTCTGCAATATACCCTGCACTACTCTGCAATATACCCTGCAATATACCCTGCAATATACCCTGCAATATACCCTGCAATATACCCCGCAATACTCTGCAATATACCCTGCACTACTCTGCAATATACCTTGCAATATACACCGCAATATACCCCGCAATATACCCCGCAATATACCCCGCAATACTCTGCAATATACCCCGCAATACTCTGCAATATACCCCGCAATACTCTGCAATATACCCCGCAATACTCTGCAATATACCCCGCAATACTCTGCAATATACCCCGCACTACTCTGCAATATTCCCCGCAATACTCTGCAATATACCCGGCAATACTCTGCAATATACCCTGCAATACTATGCAATATACCCTGCAATACTCTTCAATATACCCTGCAATACTCTGAAATATACCCTGCAATACTCTGCAATATACCTGGCAATACTCTGCAATATACCCTGCAATACTCTGCAATATACCCTGCAATACTCTGCAATATACCCTGCACTACTCCGCAATACTCCGCAATACTCCGCAATACTCGGCAATACCCCGCAATACCCCGCAATTTTTAACCAGTTCCCGCCCGCCGTCATATGACGTCCTTGACTTTGAGCGGGGATATCTGAATGATGCCTGCAGCTACAGGCATCATTCAGATATCAGCTTTTTCAGCCGGCGATTTCCTACACCATAAGAATGATCATAGCGGCTGTTCCACTGCTTGATTGTTCTTATGGGAGGTGAGAGGGGACGCCCCCCCCCTTCCCGCCACCCTCCGGTGCTTCTACCGACTCACCGCTACGATCGAAGCCAGGATCTTTTTTTTTTTTTAAATTTCAGGCTTCCCAGCCTAGAGGTGAGATGTGGGGTCTTATTGACCCCATATCTCACTGTAAAGAGGACCTGTCATGCCATATTCCTATTACAAGGATGTTTACATTCCTTGTAATAGAAATAAAAGTGATCAAAAAATTTTTTGGGGGGGAAAAGTGTCAAGCTAAAATAAATAAAGTAAAATGAACAATAAAAAAAAATAATTTTTTTTTAAAGCGCCCCTGTCCGTGTGTTTGCATGCAGAAGCGAACACATACGTAAGTCCCGCCCACATATGAAAACAGTGTTCAAACCACACATGTGAGGTATCACTGCGAACGTTATGCCCCGTACACACGGTCGGACTTTGTTCGGACATTCCGACAACAAAATCCTAGGATTTTTTCCGACGGATGTTGGCTCAAACTTGTTTTGCCTACACACGGTCGCACAAAGTTGTCGGAATTTCCGATCGACAACCACGCGGTCACGTACACCACGTACGACGAGACTAGAAAAGGCCGGTTCAGAACCAAGCGCGGCACCCTTTGGGCTCCTTTTGCTAATCTCGTGTTAGTAAAAGTTTGGTGAGAGACGATTCGCGCTTTTTCAGACTCGTGGCTTTCAGACCGCTTTCTGCCATTCAGTTTGTGCTTGTGGGTTTGTATCTGCTCTTCAGTGCGTGCAAGCAAGTTCCGCGTGACTTTAGGTAGTCATTGTATTCTTGTTCGTTCGTTACTGGTTTTCAGGTCGCTCTTCATAGGCCTTGCTGAGCAGCCGACCGTTTTCTAGCCATGTTTCGTATGCGTACTCCTCGTAGAGTTCGTGCTGTGCGGGGGCTTGGTGTTGGGGTGCTGGCCTTGACACAAGTCCAGTCCATGAACAGGGTGGGGAGGAGTTCATGGACCAAGAATTGGTTGCTTCAGCGTGACCAGTTCTGTCACATGCCTTTGCTCCGTGAGATCCGTGAGAATAATCCTGATGATTTCAGGAACTTTCTCAGGATGACGGACCCCGTGTTTCACCGTTTGTTGGCTTCGCTGACCCCTTATATTAGCAGGCAGGATACCTGCATGAGGCAAGCCATCACTCCGGAGCAGAGGTTGGTCGCTACCCTGCGGTATTTGGCCACAGGGAGAAGCCTGCAGGACCTCAAGTTCTCGACAGGCATCTCCCCCCAGGCTCTTCTTTGTGGACATTTACTGCTTGTGTTTGTTTGAGCTGACCCTGACAGAAATGTGTGGAGTCCATAAAATGGCGTGATTGTGTAACCTTATACAAAGCACTGTTGTCTGTTATTTACTAAATGCAAAGACACTTTTCACTACAAGTGCACTTGCAACTGCACTGAAACTGCACTTGTAGTGCAAAGTGGATTAGCCCTTAGGAAATAACCCCCATTTTCTCATAAAACAACAATTACATCACCCCAAAAATGTTGTAGCGTTGAGACAATAATCCACACATTCTTGATGAACAATCTTTTTAATACCTGCACAATCACATGTGCATTTACCAAAGGTTTTTCTGACAAACCGACATGTTTGTTGTATACCAATTTTTGTGGTGTCATTATCCAAAATCAAAATGTCCATTTTATAGAAAACAGGCCTGTGTAAAACCAACAAGAAAGACACAAATCTTGATCTTACAAAGTTCACATTTGGTAGAACTGGAAGGCAATATCAGACATGAGTATTTAGGAACTGGGTTTGATATAGCGTTCAGATGAGGGGAAATCACCCCAGGAAAAGCCAAATTTGGAAGATGCACACAAATTTCACAATATCAACATGTGCTATCTGCCATCACGGGGGATCAAGGGACGTGTTTTGGGGGAGAAAGCCCTTCCTCACCGCTACTTTATTATTGAGGAAGGGGTTGCACCCCCAAAACGCGTCCATTGATCTCCCGTGATGGCAGATAACACATGTTGGCACACTGTGTGCATCCTCCAAATTTCGCTTTGGGAAAAATCACAAAAACATTTCGCACATTGTAGCACACAAAAGAAGAAAGTGATTTGGAGGGGCTTTAAACTCGCCCCAAAACATCAATGATGTTTTTATATTTTGGAATAACATCATTGATGTTTTGATTGATGATTTCCAATTGTAAATTACACCCCATGATCTCCCCGATCAGGATCTGGGCACTTTCTGATGTGAAATGATCTGGATCCACAACCTCACGATCACCTAAAAAGAGAGGAAACACAAAATAAATTTTGTTTCAAAAAAAATGCCGCCATCCATCTCTTATCTGAGCCTGTGGTTGCAGACACTCACCTGTTGTGGTGACTAGTTCCACCACGTCTTCTTCCTCCTGCTCAGCTTGTGTTGGGGGGATTTCCCCTTCTTCCAGAGGGGGGGGGCTCTGGTCTCCTCGGATGAGGGGTGCCCTACGAGTCTTTTCTCCCCTATGTAAAACCAAAATGGTATAATTAGCACACAGATATTTGATGGCAGAACTATAAAGATGAAACATTGCTTGGAAGTGGGGTACAATTATCGATTTTAGCAGAGTTCCAACATGTAATTTTATTAGTGTCCTTTGTCAAGCTGCAATACTTTACCTGTTTGGAACAAGCTTCACAGATGTAGCCCCCCCTATAGTATACACTGGAGCACCTGTGTGGCCCCCCTAATAAAAATGGTGTTCTTGTGTCCCACACAAGTGCTCCAGTGTCCAGATATGAAAACTGCTGCTCAGTGTCCTCTCCTTACACCGAATCTAGTTTGCATTTCATTCTAGTAACAAAGCCATCTACACAACCCAATTCTTTGAAGACAAGTATAGGGCCTCAAAATGGTGGCCAAATGCATATGGGCTAAACAATGGTATTTTAGAGTCCGAAAGAAAAATGTGTGATCCGAACGAATAATGTGCCCATGAACATGAAAGTGGCCATTTTAAACTGTACAACAGTTCCTAAAAGCACATGGAGCAGCACGAACGTAAGAAACATAAAGAATAGGAACACAGCACAACTACTTACTTTTTTGCAGCACTCTCCGGATCTTTCTGTACTGCTCATGTTCTCTGAATTTGAGGTCCGACCACCGTTTCCTGAGCTGATCTTTCGATCGTCGTACCCCGAAATTCCGGTGCAGACTCCTGACCACTTTCGCCATGATCTTGGCCTTTCGGACATTGGGGTTGGGGTAAGGCCCATACTTCCCGTCATAGTCGGCCTTCTTCAGGATGTCCGCCATCTCCAACATCTCCCCAAAGGACATATTTGAGTCCTTAAATCTCCTTCTGGATCGGGACGTTTCAGGCTCCGGCCTATCCTCCTCCTCCTCCTCGTTGCTACAGTTAGCACGCACCTGCTGTTTATCCGCCATGTGCTCTTCCCCCACTGCGTCGAACGAAAAGGGGCGGGGAATAGACTAGAAAGAACGTCAGGGGCGGGCGGAGTTATACGCATGCACAGTGTGTATAAAGCGTAACACGCGCGCGTCTTACGTACGATCTGTGAGCGGAGGAAGGAGCATCGGAGACGCCGATCGTGCTAACGAAGGTAAGATCTAAACTTGGGCCTATACTGCTTCGAAATGGAAGCCTATATTGTAACAAGATTAGGGGAGTTTGGCCTGACATTAGGGTTTGTCTTGTGTTGTGTCTTGCAGAGAAAATGGATAGGTTCAACGACCACAATTTCCTGCCCCTGTTTATTGACAAGTACAGAGAGCTGCCCTGTCTGTGGCAGGTCAGACACCCACATTATAACCACAAACAGAAGAGGCAGGCAGCGCTGGAGAAACTGCTGGAGTTGGTGAAGCCGGTGGTCCCCACAGCAACCATCCCTTATTTAAAAGCTAAAATTGGTGGCCTGAGGAGCACATATCTTAGGGAGCGCAAGAAGGTCACAGATTCCCAGAGGTCCGGAGCTGCAGCAGATGACGTTTATGTCCCCAGGCTGTGGTACTACGAGAGACTGCGATTTCTGTCAGACCACACTGTGGTCAGGGAATCCCTCTCTACTCTTCCTTCCACGCTTCCTTCCACCCCAGCTGAGGCGTCCGATGTCCAACCTGGGCCTTCCTGCCAGGAAGAAGTGGAGGAGCCCAGCTGGAGTCAGGTATAGCATTCTTCTACAGATTTCTGGGCAATAAAGAAATTATGTTTATTAGATGTTATTATTGATCACTAATTGCTGATTAAAAAAAGTGTTTTACATATCAATAGACAGTAGTGGGCACCCAAAATTGGGACAAGAATGAAAACAGCTGAGCTCAGAAGGATAGTCTGTTATATTTGTTAACATTCAATTTGCAGCAGTGAGGAGGTGAAAATTGTGTGTGATTGATGTAAAAAATACTAAAACTATGTCCCTTTTTCATACACAGGAAGACCTCAGCCAGGAGGAGGTTGTGGAATGTGGCAGTCAGGAGGAGGCGGGGATTAGTGGCAGCCAGGAGGAGGCGGGGCTAAGTGTCAGCCAAGAGAAGCCTGGGACCAGTCGCAGCCTGACTGAGTCTCAGGTTCCTCCCCTCCGCCTGCCATACAAAAGGGCCAGGAAGGCCACTCCCAGTCCTGTGCAGGATTCAGCATACAGGCTGATCCAGGAGGCTTCTGCATCCCTCAGAGCCTTCCCCAGTCCTGAAGAGGCCTTTGCCTGCATGGCTGCCACAAAATTGCAGGGCATGCAGGAGGGCCAACGCAAGATCTCTGAGGACCTGATTTATAAAGTCCTACGTAAGGGGGAGAGTGGGGAACTGACACCCAAGACGGATGTCATGGAGATGGACCATCCTCCTCCTCCTCCTCCTCCTCCTGCTGCCACAACTCCACCACCACAGCCACAGCCTGTAAGGAAGCGTGGAAGGAAGACCTGAGAGTGATTGCCCTGGGTTCAGTCTGGTCTGACAGAAGATGCAGTCTCTCGTATGACCACAGCCTGGGGACACAGATGTCATCTGCTGCTTTCCGGATCTCTGGGACTTCTGGACCAGACTGCCCTCCCTTATGATATGGACTCCTCAGGCCACCAATTTTGCTTTTAAATAATTGATGTCTGCCCTGGGGGTCCAAGGCTTCGCCAATTTCTGCAGTTTCTCCAGCGTTGCCTCCCTCTTTGTTTTTTTATAATTGTGACCCCTTAATAAAAAATTTTTTGGGAAATTATACTCTCCTGTGTGTGTTTTCATCCAAAAAAGACAGTTTGTTGGTGACGATTCAGGTACATTTCTAAAGTACAATGTGAAATTAATAAGGGACAACAACACCAAACAATCTCCTACAGATTAAATAGAACAACATATTAATGGTGTTGTGGGAACTTGTCACAAAAAACACACAAACATTTTCGGGAGTACAAATCAAAATCACCAAAAAAAAAAAAAAAAGAGAAACACAAAAAAAGATTCTACATTAAAGGCAAAAAAAAAATATACAAAAACATGTTGTCAGATGTGAGAAATGAAAATATATTGAGGGAATCCCGATAAATAGTAACGAAATAAATTTGTGAGAAGTGTGTGTGAATATGAGCAGCAAAACTACTATATTCTTGTCACATTATAAAGAAGAAGAGAGTGCGCTGTATTAAACCATTTTGAACATTGCAGCGTGACGAAAGTGCTGTATCCATTGCGAACGCTAAGTTTACCAGAACGAGCTGTCCCGTGTCGGAATTTCTTCTGAGCATGCGTGGCACTTTGTGCGTCGGAACAGGCCACACACGGTCGGAATTGACGCGATCGGATTTTGTTGTCGGAAAATTTTATCTCCTGCTGTCCAACTTTGTGTGTCGGAAAATCCGATGGAAAATGTCCGATGGAGCCCACACACGGTCGGAATTTCCGACAACACGCTCCGATCGGACATTGTCCATCGGAAAATCCGACCGTGTGTACGGGGCATTAGAGCGAGAGCAATAATTTTGGCCCTAGACCTCCTCTGTAACTCAAAACATGTAACCAGTAAAAAATTTTAAATCGTCACCCATGGAGATTTTTAAGTAGCGAAGTTTGGCACCATTCCACGAGCGTGTGCCATTTTGAAGGGTAACATGTGAGGTATCTATTTACTCGGCATAACTTCATCTTTCACATTATGCAAAAACATTGGGCTAACTTTACTGTTTTGTTTTTTTTTTAAAGCACAAAACTGTTTCTTTTCCCCTAAAAACGCGTTCGAAAAATTGCTGCGCAAATACCGTGCGAGATAAAAAGTTGCAACAACCGCCATTGTATTCTCTAGGGTCTTTGCTAGAAAAAAAATATATATATAATGTTTTGGGGTTCTATGTAATTTTCTAGCAAATAAATGATTATTTTTACATGTAGGAGAGAAATGTCAGAACTGGCCTGGGTGCTCCAGAACGCCTGGAGGTGCTCCCTGCATGTTGGGTCTCTGTATGTGGCCAGGCTGTGTAAAAGTCTCACACATGTGGTATCGCCATACTCGGGAGTAATAGCAGAATGTGTTTTGGGGTGTAATTTGTGGTATGCATATGCTGTGTGTGAGAAATAACCTTCTAATATGACAATTTTGTGAAAAAAAAAAAAAGAAAAAAAAATCTTGATTTTGCAAAGAATTGTGGGAAAAGATGACAATTTAAAAAAAAACTCACCATGCATCTTTTCAAATACCTTGGAATGTCTTCTTTCCAAAAGGGGGTCATTTGGGGGGTATTTGTACTTTTCTGGCATGTTAGGGTCTCAAGAAATTAGACAGGCCGTCAGTACTTCAGGTGTGATCAATTTTCAAATATTGGCACCATAGCTTTTGGACTCTCTAACATTCACAAAGACCAAATAATATACACCAAGTTGTACTTATTTTTACTAAAGATATGTAGCAGTATAAATTTTGGCCAAAATTTACGAAGAAAAATTACTAATTTGCTAAAATTTATAACAGAAACAAAGAAAAATTCATTTTTTTACCAAATTTTCAGTCTTTTTTCTTTTATAGCGCAAAAAATAAAAAACCCAACGGTGATTAAATACCACCAAAAGAAAGCTCTATTTGTGTGAAAAAAAGGACAAAAATTTCATATGGGTACAGTGTTGTATGACTGAGTAATTGTCATTCAAAATGTGAGAGCACCAAAAGCTGAAAATTGGTCTGGTTAGGAAGGGGGTTTAAGTGCCCAGTGGTCAAGTGGTTAACCACTTTAATACCGGGCCTTATCTGGCACTTCTCTCCTACATGTAAAAACCATCATTTTTTTGCTAGAAAATTACTCAGAACCCCCAAACATTATATATGTTTTTTAGCAGACACCCTAGGAAATACAATGGCGGTCATCGCAACTTTTTATTTGCACGGTATTTGCGCAATAATTTTTCAAACGCCTTTTTAAGAAAAAAAAAACGGTTTCATGATTTAAAAAATAACAAAGCAGTAAAGTTAGCCCAATTTTTTTGTATAATGTGAAAGATGATGTTACGCCGAGTAAATAGATACCTAACATGTCATGCTTTAAAATTGCACACACTCATGGAATGGCGCAATGGCGACGCTTTAAAATTTTTTACAGGTTACCAGTTTAGAGATACAGAGGAGGTCTAGTGCTAGAATTGTTGCACACGCTCTAACGCACGTGGCGATACCTCACATGTGTGGTTTGAACGGCGTTTACATATGTGGGCGGGACTTACGTGTGTGTTCGCTTCTGAACGCGAGCTACCGGGGACAGGGGCATTTTTTTTTACCACTTTTATTCCTATTACAAGGAATGTAAACATCCCTTGTAAAAGGAATCTATTGTGACAGTTCCTCTTTATGGAGAGATACAGGATCAATAAGACCCCACATCTCTCCTCCAGGCTGGAAAGCATAAGATCGAGAAAAAAAATTCACCGATCTCATGTTGACAGCCACGATTGCAGCTTTGTTTACTTCCGGGAACCCGAGCGTGACGTCATAACCTCACGCCCGGGCCTCCGATGGTCATAGAGATGACTGGTGGCCATCTGGTCACCAGAAATCTCTATCGTCGTCATCCAGCGCCGGCCGATTCTTTCTCCGGGCTCCTGATGGCACGGGAAAGCCCAAAGCACCAGATGGTGGCGGGAGGGGGGACATCCACTCCCGTCACCCATAAGAACGATCAAGCTGTGGAACTGCCGCTATGATCATTCTTATCGTGCACAGAATCGCTGGCTGGAAAGAATGCTTTCTGAATGATGCCCGTAGCTGCAGGCATCATTCAGATATCCCCGCACAAAGTCAAGGATGTCATATGACGCCCTAAGGTTAATAAAGCAACCAATTTTTGGTCCAAAAAATCTTCCTCCTCCTGTTCCTGGACTGGACTTGGGTCAAAGCAATAACTCCAAGGCCAGTGATAAAAAACACATTATCTCCTCCGATTCCGCAACATACCTGGTTGACGAACTGAAAAGCACGAAATGAAAAGGGCAAAATGAAAAATGCGAATCAACACCCACCAAATTTCTACTAACACGAAATTAGCAGAAGGAGCCCAAAGGGTGGAGCCTGACAATTGAACTTCCTCTTTATCGGTTCGTAGTATGTCTAGTACGTCGCTATGTTCGTGTTTGTTGGCAGACAATTGTGTACCGTTTGTATGCAAAACAAGTTCCTGGCACACGCCCTTCGGACAAAAGTCTGATGCTTTGTCTGCGGAAAATCCGATCGTGTGTACGAGGCTTTAGTTGTTGTTTGTACCCGTAGTACAGCCCAGAAACAATAGTGTACATTTCGCTTTTTTTTTTTTTTTTTTTTTTTAATGCTACCTAAAACATACTGACACTGATACAAATTTTTTGTTTAATTATTTTTTTAACCACTTTATGACCAGACCCTTTTCTGACATTGTTGTTTACAGGTAAAAATCAGTATTTTTTTGCTCAAAAATTACTTATAACAACTAAACATTATATATATATATTTTAAGCAGAGGTACTAAAGAATAAAATGGCAGGCGTTGCAATATTTTATGTCATACTGTATTCACGCAGTAGTCTTTCAAAGGCAATGTTTTTTGGAAAAAATACACTTTAATGAATTTAAAAGAATAAAAACTAGTTGGTAAAGTTAGCCTAATTTTTTATATAATGTGAAAGATTATGTTATGGCAAGTAAATAGATACCTAACGTGTCATGCTTTAAAACTGGGCATGCTCAAGGAATGGCGATAAACTACAGTAATTAAAAATCTCCATAAGTGACACGTTAAAATTTTTTACAGGTTACCTGTTTAGAGTTACAGAGGAGGTCTTGTGGTAATGATTGTGGCGATACCTCACATGTGAGGTTTGGACACTGTCTACATATGCGGGCGCGACTTACGTATGGGGCGCTTTAAAAAATTTTTTTTTCATGTTTATTATACTTTTTATTTTTACACTGTCCCTTTCATTTTTATTTTTTTTATTACTTTTATTCTTATTACAAGGAATGTAAACATCCCTTGTAATAGGGAGCCTGTAAATCCCTTTTAATAGAAATAGAAATGTTATTTTGACTTTAGGAAAAAAAAATCCAATCTGCTTGAGGATCGCAAGTGACGTCGGAGGTCGCTCAAGTCCTCCAAGGACATACAGGCAAGTGGGGCTATCTTGCCTTAACATCGGCCGCACTGGATCAGTTCCAGGCTTACTGACCACTCGCGTAAGCTTGGAAACCTCCGGGAAGCAGCGGGAGGGAGCACCTCTCCCACCGCCTATCAAAGTGATCCCGTGGTGAATCCGCCGCTGGGATCAATTTTAACTTAAAGCCGACTGCCTAACGAAAAAAAGAATACTGAGGTTATGGCAGCTAGCTGCTGCCATAATCCCAGTATTTATCATCAAAGTAATGATGTACATTTACATTACTTTCCCCCACTATTTATCTCTATCTGGACATTGTACTCAGAGTGTCATTATTATTTTATTTATATTCACCGTCACATCACCAATTTGAAGATTTATTTTGGCAATTTTAACACATGTATTAGCACCATAATTATTTATCTATTTTATTCACATGTATGCATTTTTTTTTCCTGGATTTAAGCTTAGTCGCAGCAGCATATTGTGCACTATTTATTTAAAGCGCATCAATTTTATACTTAGTACATTTACAGTTAGGCGGTTTTCAAGTGCTTAAATTCTGCCCAAAATATACTGAACATGACCTTTGTCCCTTACTTGACCCAAGCACTAACCCTGGCACTGACCTAGATCAAACCTTAATTTAGCTATTTTTCCTTTACGTTTTATTCTTTTTTTTTTACACACTTTTGTGTCTCCTGCAAGGAGAGAAAGATAAAACATATCTCTCCCTCCACTGAGAGAGAAATAAAACACAGTCAATCAGAGGCTATCACAGCGATCAGATGACCCAAAACTGGGAATCCAGGGTCCTGATTGTTAGTATGGGAATTGGGGCTCCCAGTGAGAGCTTGGTCCCTGTACTGGGAGCGTGGGTGACGGTGATTTTGACGAACCGAACGGGGGGGGGCTGTTTGACTGACGGACCGACCGAATGGGGGGTATCGGGTGGTTTGTTTGCTACCCCCCCCCCCCCAAAAAAAAATAAAGCACCAGCCACCACTGCACCTACTCCTATTTAAAATTAGTCTGTCATCTGGAAAATCTGCAATATAAGTAATGCTTACCAGTCCACTGGGTGGTGGCTCCTACCTTCAGGCTCAGTTCGCACTGCCGCGACCCGAAAGTCGTGCGACTTTGCAAGGCCACTTTGAAGTGACTTGAAGCGACTTTGAAGCAACTTCAGGGAATGCCTGGGTAATCTTCCTGTAATGTCGGATCCAAATCACATCAATAAAGATGAGGATGCAACTTGGAGATGATTTCCATTAAAGTTTATGGGCACAAGTCGGATAGAAGTAGTATAGAAACCTTTTCTAAAGTCGGAGCAACTTCAGTAGTGCTAATTAAGACAGCTCTCATTGACTAAAATGGAATGTCACCCGACTTGGGGGTCTCACAAGTTGAATCCCAAGTCGCAGCAGTGTGAAGGGAGCCATAATCTTTTGCTACGAAGGTTTCAAATCATATTTTGCAGGGTGCTTTTTGTAATTTTGTTTTTTCAGGCATTAGAATCACTATATGAGCAGGTTAATATACCAATGTGTGGGAACCTAGATTTTGCTTGAACTGCATGACTCAGTTTTAAAGATTGACAGATTTTGGAATGTGCTAAATAAGGTTCCTTTTGAATATGCGGAAAAGATTTGAAGGTATTATTATTATTATATAAACTGTAATTTTGCATACGTAATTGAAAGTAAATGTACAACATTTCTGTTTCATAATCAGGGTAGGTGGCTTCTTTAGTAATGTTGGTTCTCTTGTATGAGAGGCTGTGTTGGCAGCAAGTGCTCTTCCTACTCTTACAAAAATTGTTGGCAGTACACAGTGCTTTTTAGAAATATTTTTTGGAAATCCAAATAATTTTGCTTAGTTAATTGGCATAAAAATATGAAAGCAATGAAAATAACTCTGAATAACGTTGTTGTACCATATATCGTAGCGGTATAAATGGTATCTGTTATTCAGATCGGATCCTTTGGTTTCTTCTGCATAAGGGGTACCCTTTAATTTAGACAAGTGGCAAAAAAATAAATAAATCTGTACATATCTAATACTTGCCAGTCCTGCTGTCGATGAACTCTTGCACAGCTATATCAGTTGGAATATTCAGCTTCCCACACTTCTGTGTGTGTCAGATGTCTGTGTCCTTCACTGTGCACTGTGGTTTGACTAGTGGGTGCCTGAATAATGTGTATATGATAAAACTATATTTAGTGCGGTTTGCAGAAACACATTACAGTCCATTTAACATGGTTTCCTATGGCACACATTCACATCTATGCGTTTTGCGGAAAGGGTCAAGGACTTTTTTTCTGCGTTCTGCATGTAAAAGACTCTGTCTGGCATCTCTTTTATAGCCATGGGGTGTGGCCATTCGTCACCCAGAGAGCCCGCCCCTTGTGACATCAAAACGCACTGCAAAACATGCCTGAGAAACTCATCAAGCGCAGCCGCATAGATGTGAACCTAGCCTTATTATATTTCAGCTTACCAATTCTTAGATGTCATGGCTGCATTCATTTTCATTATTAGGCTTTCTTTCTTCTAGCTTCATCAGATGATCCAACCAATAATGCTGGCCATACACTATACGAAAAATCGGCCGAAAAATCGTTCGTATGGACACTTCGTTCGTTTTTCGGCAAGTTAGTGGGTACAAATCGATAATCGTTTGTGACGTTTTTGTGGAAAAAAAACGAACGGCATGTTTGGAAAATTTCTGCCGAACGTACGATAAATTGCAAGGTTAATGTGTTTCCCGTCCGAACTGCCTGCACTAGGTATATGTAAAAAAACGAACACAAAATTATTTATTCATGTCCACTGAACAGATTATCGGTCATTATATGATGGCACGATCGTTTGCGGTCACGGTCGAACGTTCGTTTTTCGAAAAGGGGTTCGGCCGATTTTCTGTATAGTGTATGGCCAGCATTAGTCTTTTGTTTTTTAAAAGAACAAGCTCTCCAGCAGACTGTATCATCTACAGCAGGGGTAGGCCACCTGGGGCCCTCCAGCTGTTGCAGAACTACAAGTCCCTTCATGCCTTTGGGAGTAATTGTAACTGCCAGCCTTGCAATGCTTCATGGGAAATGAGACTAACCATTTAACAATAGCAGGGGTGTTTACAATGATCAGCTTTTTTTAACTTTGTAAAACATTTATCCCAAAAGGAAAAAAACTCTTTGCTGTAATTGCTTAGAAAGTGTAAGCTAGAGTTTGGCTTAAATTTGTTAGTGTATTTAAATATGCTAGTACATCTAATAATCACCTCCCTCCCAGACTGCCAATGTTGCTATCCAAAGGTGCCCCCCTTGCTCATACATCTTGAGTGTAGGCACTCTAATACAGGGAGTGTCTTACTGGACAGATCACCAGGTGAAAACAGAATGAAAAAAAGCCTAATAAAAGAAAAAGCAGCCCACACATTCAAAAAGCAGCCCACACATTCAATGATTGGTAAGCTACAATATATTATACTTTTGGTTTTAATACCGCTTTAAGGGCATTGTATACTTTTGAATGTTTCTGTTGATTTAAAGGACAAGTAAAGGAATGTTTTATTTTCCTGATTCATACTTACCTAGGTGGATGCTGCATCTGTCACCTGGCGCCTCTACTCTGAGAACCGAGCGATCAAACACCACCGATCGCTCGGTTTTCAGAGCTCCGTGAGCAGAGAGCTGCAGACTGTCAGTCACAGCTCTCTGCTCTGCCCCCTTCTTGCTCACTGGAGCGCTGTGCTGTGGAGGGGGCGGAGTGGCCGGCTCAGGTTCTCAGCGACTCTCAGCGGGGTGTCAGTCCAGGTACCTGGCGGATCTAGACTTTATTGTTGCAATGAGGCGGTGCCTGGACTGATCTGTGTGACATCAGCAGAGAGGGGGCTCAGGTGCGTTCTTTCAAAACGGGTCACAGGAGTGCAAAACTAATTGCACTCCTGTGATCCATAGGAGAAGTACAGCCAAACGAGCTTTGGCTATACTTCTCCTTTAACTAGGTATTAGTGTAGTTATCTTCACCGTGTCATTGTTTGCCTTACCTTGTAATGTTTGGCTTGCATGTTGTGGCTTCAGTTTGTAGTATCATGGGTGATTGTCTCCCCTATGTTCATGTATTCATTCAGTGAGCTTGTCTCCTATTGTCCCCTAAAAGGACAAGCAACTTCCTTGTCTGGGTCACAAATGGGGAGACTTACTAAAACGGGTGCACACAGAATCTTATGCAGTTGTGAATAGTAACCAATCAGCTTCCAGGTTTTATTGTTAAGGCTTAATTGAACAAACTGAAGCTGGAAGCTGATTGGTTACTATGCACAGCTGCACCAGATTCTGTACACCCATTTTAGTAAATCTTCCACACTGGGGTTTATTTACCAAGATTGGTAAGTGCATAATCTGGTGCAGCTGTACGTGGTAGCCAATCCGTTTCTAACTTCAGCTTGTTCAATTAAGCTTTGGCAAAAAAAAAAAACCTGGAAGCTGATTGGTTTCTATGCAGAGCTGCATCAGATGTTGCACTCTCCAGTTTAGGAGAATCAACCCTACAGTGTCCAATTCATGTGTCAATGGTGCTTATGTGATGAAAGGCTGAGCTTTAGCTCTCTCCTGCACCAGTACTAGACTGAGAGATTCAGGGATTGTGGGATATATAGTTTTTTCACAGGAAATGTTAGTTCTCAGACTACAGACAGAGGTCATAAATTAAATGATAAGGTCACCGTTGGGAACATGTTACACGTTCCAACCGTTTTTAGGATGGAACATGTAACATGTTCCCAATGCTGTAGCGGCTACGCGACCCCCCTCTCTGTGACAGCAGTACAGGTAGAAGCTCCCCGTACAAGCTGTCACTTTTTTAAATCAGTGCGGCTGTGCGGGGATCACCCCACATGGCCACGTCATTCATTCACACAGCTCTGTGTGTGAATGAACTACAAGCCCTGACATCCTTTGCGGCTGTCAGCTTGTAGTTCTCAATGAACTACCATGGCGCTGTGGAGCACCATTGAAGTTCATTGATTCTTCCTATCAGATTGTATCTGCTTGTCTGTACGGGATGTACGTGCACACAGATACTCTGACTGATCTGGAAGAGACCTGCATGGACCTGCAATGTTTGCAGGCTCCAAAAAAATAAACGCAAAATGTTTTTAACTGCAAAAAAATGTGCATTTATTATTTTTTTCTAAAAAGTGAACTTATCCGTTAACCTGTCCAGTGCCATGCCCCATGTTTGAGCACAAACAGAAACTTCTCACACAGGAATATGAAGATCTATTCTACTATAGACGCCGAGTACAGGCTAACACATAACACCATGAAACTGCATGACCAAGGCACAGCTTATGCAAGTAAAATAACACAGGTGCAGGTAGGAATGCCTTTTAGGTGTTTGAACCTCTATTTCTATTCCTTTTTCAAGTTTACAATATTTATAATTTTGGTGTCTGTTTATTAACATTTTCACCTAAGATTCCCACAACTTTCAATCAAGATTTACCTATTACCCCTTCCAGATTCTATTAGAAAAAGTGTAAAAGTTGTGTGAACCTTGAAGGAAAACAATTCATAGACACCCTCTAATGCCCCGTACACACGATCGGACATTCCAACAACAAAATCCATGATTTTTTTCCGACGGATGTTGGCTCAAATTTGTCTTGCATACACACGGTCACACAAATCTTGTCGTAAATTCCGAACGTCAAGAACGCGGTGACGTACAACACGTACGACGAGCCGAGAAAAATGAAGTTCAATAGCCAGTGCGGCTCTTCTGCTTGATTCCAAGCATGCGTGGAATTTTGTGCGTCGGAATTGTGTGCACATGATCGGAATTTCCGACAACGGATTTTGTTGTCGGAAAATTTGAGATCCAGATCTCAAATTTTGTGTGATGGAAATTCCGATGGAAAATGTCCGATGGAGCCTACACACGGTCGGAATTTCAGACAACAAGCTCCCATCGAACAATTTCCATCGGAAAATCTGACCGTGTGTACAGGGCTATAGAGTTCTAGAATCTTAAGAAAGTGATCCAAAGCTCACAAATATCATTAGGGCATGTGACATTGCTATCCTCTCAGACAAGATCCTCTTCCACACAGTATGACCCCATCAAGACATCTCAATGTTTTCCATGTTAAGATTACATACTTCCTAACTTCAGAACTTGAGAACTTTAGCCGGCAGCAGACTGTGTCTCGCCTCCTGACACTGAGAGTTTCAGACTATTGCTGACAATCAAGAGTTTTTCTTACCTCTGAGTGCAGAAGCCGCCTGGAGACAGGAAGCAGGAGCCACATTCGGGGAGAGGAGCAGAGAGGACTAGCCGCTCTGTACAGAGGTTGTTTCCTTCTGCTGTGCCCACCTGCATAACGCGTCATAGGTTGCTAGGACGCCGGCGGTCCTAGCAACCAATGATTGCAAAGAGGATTGAGCTGGGGGCAAAAGCGCAGCGCGCAGGAATGCCCCGCTGAACGGAATCCTCACTGGGTGCAGTGTGTGAGAGCACACATTGAACCCACTGATGATACTTACACTGTGTGGACCGCGGTGCTGGAACATGTTCTGGCACTGGGCTCCGGGACTCTAGCCCAGATCCATGGAATCCGGGATGGTTGGGAGGTGTGTGTGATCAGCAGGTAAGTGTACAATTCTCAGTTAAAAATAAAAATCATTGCTATGAAAAGCTCTTTAGTGTGGGTAAATAAAGGTCAGCTTTTAGGCCTCATGCATTTTGTAGGTAGCAGCGTTTTGGCAGAAAAAAACGATTGAAGCTTGTAAAAGAATGTATCGTGTCTAGGTGCCTTTAGGTGCACCAAGCACTTGGGCGTTAATTAATTTCATTGGCCAGAAGAAGAATTTATTCTGGCCATTGAAATTAATTAACGTTCAAGCGCTAAATGTGGCCAGCGTTAACATGCATTTAGATGTATTTAAACGTGTTTACAGG
This sequence comes from Lithobates septentrionalis, assembly GCA_037952835.1. Lineage (NCBI taxonomy): Eukaryota > Metazoa > Chordata > Amphibia > Anura > Ranidae > Lithobates > Lithobates septentrionalis. Next base: position 186,059 of record JBBDGP010001540.1, read on the forward strand.
TGTCAAGCGTCTTTTCTGCCGAAACGTCACTGCTCCTGGATGCATTGGCAGTGGATTTTTTTCTGCCTCTAAACCCCTCTAAAAGAAGGTGCTTTTGTGTGCATGAACACATAGGCTAACATGCAGGGGCGTTTAGAGGCAGCAGAAAGAAATGCCAAACGCCCCTAAGAGCAGCTGAAAAAACAACCAATTCGCTATTGACACATAAGTGGGTGGGGCGCAATGCTCTGCGCTCCAAGTCCACCCTTTTTTGAGGCCAATTAGAGCCTCGGGCTCTAATCAAAAAAAAAACTCCTGCTGGAATCCATGCGTCCTGCATGTAAATTAGGGGCCAGGCGCATGGATTAGGGGGGCAGCACCCCTGCGCCCCGTATGGATGGATTGCCGCTGCTAGAGAAGTATAAAGTAGCTCAGAGCCATACTAGGACAAATGCAATGATAGATACGTTCCCACTTACAATGCAGCCTGTAAAACATACAGTACACACTATATTGTTATGCTGGCCTACACATAATGCAGAAATGTATGAAATGCATGTGCAAAATTTCAAAAGGCCTAAATTAGCACTTACTAATATAGTATTGACAAATATTAAATGTTTATAAATACTACAAGAAGGACAAAGTATAATCACATTTGCAAAGTGATTTGAAAAATCTGGGGGGGGGGGGGGCCGGGAGTGAGCAAGGGAAGCCGGCTCCACCGGGAGAAGAGTGATTATCGCTAGCAGCTATAGCAGCCACAAGCGATAATCGCAAGAGAATCTGACAGCCTGGTTGTACCCAAGTTGACCGATTGATCAACTTGGTGCATTCAGCCTGCCCATTAACGATTCGAATCTTGGCTGGTTCCTGCTGAATGGCCGGTCTTAGTCATAGCCTGGGCTGCAACATGCCAGCTTCTCTTGCAGGGCTGTGTTTTAGTTTTATGTGTCTATAAAATATATTACTTTTTTTTACACCAGAACTTTCCATGATGCGGATCTATTACTAATGAAACACACTGAAGTCAAGCAAGGTAGCACATTGTACAGTGACAGTTTTTGTTTATACATTCTTTATTTAGTAACCAACAGGTAAGATCAATACAAAATATTGACACTCCATAGACAGCATTATTAGTAGACAATAAGACCTGATTACTGTATAACATGGTGCTGTCACATGTCAACAAGGGAGGTATCCATTGTTTTTGGTACATTTTCATGTAGTTATTTTTGAGGCTATATAATATATACTATAGAAAGAGTCTATGAAGGGGGGGGGGGGTGGGGCAGATCCCAGGAAGGGTTGGCAGTTATGCAAAGCAGTTTTTAAAACATACAGGCTGCAATGCGACCATGCCTTATGGGCTAGGTGTATTTGTATTTCATTAATAATTCCAAATAATGTGAACGTTTTAAAAAGGAAGAAAAAACAAAGCAAAAGCACAAAAAAACACAATCAAAATTTGTGATATATTGCACACGGAATTCTTAAGCTTAAGCTCTCTGATAAACAGCATGGATGAAGGAATCTCCCCTGTTGGCTATTTTAACCTGACAGCCACAGCCCTCGGCTGTCAGAATACCCTTACAGTGGCTGTATCTGATTGGATGCAGCCACGATTTGCCTGAAAATTTTCCGCCTGGCTCCTTTGACTTTGGGTGGAAAGTTGCCAACAGGGCCAGCCACAGCTTGAATTTTGGCAAATTCATCAGGAACTAGGGATGCACCAATACCATTTTTTTTACGAGTACGAGTACCGATACCATTTTTTTTACGAGTACGAGTACTGATACCATTTTTTTTACGAGTACGGGTACCGATACCTTTTTTTTACAAGTACGAGTACCGATACCTTTTTTTTTGTACTCGCCGAAACCAATTACCGATACCCACCGCAACTGTTTTGTTTTCACTTCAGCTGTCAGCAATGGTACAAAGCATTGAAAAGGTTTTTACAAATGAAATAAATTGATTTTTTTTTCAATTTTGCGCTTTTTCAATGTGAAATGTAAATATATGTTAAAATATATGTGTAAAAATATTCACTAACAAAGCAAACAAAAAAAAAACGTTTTAATTGGGCATCGTTTATAAAATAGGCGTGAACAAAAAAAAAAAAAATTAAGGCTGATTAGAGTAAATTAAGGGTTTATAAGGGGTAAACAGAGGAACATTTGTTCATCCCTTTGATCTGCAGATGAATAAACAGAAAGATTCAAAAAGAAACAATGTTTCTTTTTATTTTAGTGTTTCAGTGGCTGAGCAATGTTGTTAATAAACATTGCCAACTGCTTTTTTTTTGACAGCTCCAATTACCGGACTTCTTTAACACTTCAGCTGTCAACAGGGAGACCCACTGACAGCTCAAAGAACCGAGCCTGAAAGTATCGGTTTCAGGTATCGGTGCATTTGCACGAGTACCGATACTTGTGCAAATACTCTGTATCAGCACTGATACTGATACCGATACTAGTATCGGTGCAACCCTATCAGGAACCATCTAAAATTTGGTCTGTGTGTGGCCAGCTTTATTGCTTTAAGCCCAGGTTCACACTGAGCTGCGGGAATGAAGCTGTGCGAGTTCAGCTGAACATGCACGATTTCACTCCCGCAGTTCAGTCCCGATTTTGGCGGCGATTTCAGAGACATCTGTGCAGGTTTCTACACAGTTGTCAAGGTAAATCACAGCCTGAAATCGCAAAAAGTAGTTTCTGTACTACTTTTTGCAATTTCAGGCTGCGATTTACCTTGACAACTGTGTAGAAACCTGCATTTTTAGTGCTTTTTGCATTTTGCAGATTTGCACTACAGAACGTGTTCCATTTTTGAGCAGCGTTTTTGTAGCGTTTTTACAGCGTTTTGCATTTTTTTTTGTTTTTTTTTTACAGTTTTTTTTAGACTGTATACAGTTTAAAAAAAAAATGCCAAAAACGCAAAACACATCAAAAACGCTGTAAAAACGCTGCAAAAACGCTGCACTTGCGTTTTTGATGCTGGTCCATTGAATTCTATTACATGCAAAACGCTGCATTTTGCATGAAAAAAAAGAGGTACAAAAAGGCATTGATGTGAACATGTTCCATAGGAACCCATGTTAAAAAATTCCCGTGCATTTCTGCAAAATGCATCAAAAAACGCGCTAGTGTGAATGGAGCCTAAGAGCTCTTTTGGTTATCTGGACCTGATGTATAAAGGTTTTTGAAAGAACTATGCTACCATGGCTTGCTACCATCTGATCAACTGCTTTCAGTACAAAACACAGGATGTTACCTGACAGTTTTTTTTTTCAGCCAGACAGAATAAAAGATAAATTCCTCCAATGCTAATTACAGAATGAAAGAATGATCAGTCAGCGACACAAACAGTTCCTTCAAGTCTGAAAGCAGTTTCTGCTGGCACCGGGAAACTGAATGAATTTGCCATGGGCCCTGCTTGTTTGTTGTGCATGCAGGTTAAACCCAACCCAGGTCCTGGGTTGTGCTCCCTTTCCCTTTAGAGCACCCCCGGAACCAAGAAAAATATTTACACTTACCCTTTTCCACGTGTCTTCAGTTTGGTGCAGTGACATCACAGATTCTCTTTACCCTCTTCCCTTTTCCAACAGTGGGTTGATTCAAATTGCTGCAGAGAGCAGCACCACATAAAGATGTGGTGGTGGCGCTCTCTGTAGCATAACCCTTGTGAGCCCAGTGCAGGGAAAATAGGGCTGGTAGATGGATCAGCAACAATCCATCTACCAGCTCCATAGAAGCCTGTAGGACCAGACTGTGCAGGCGAGGACGTCAGATCAAGAGCTAGAAGAAAATAAACAATGCCTTGAGTCGCTGAGCGAATTCTACGTAAGTCTATCGATTCAGGTGGGAGGGTGGAATTGAACTACCTCCTAGAAGATGGGGGCAAAAGGGTACGGAAGCTTTGGCGAAAGTTTCCTTATTTTTTAACCACTTGACCTCCGGAAGGTTTTACCCCCTTCATGACCAGGCCATTTTTTGCTATTCAGCACTGCTCTACTTTAACTGGCAATTGCGCGGTCATGCAATACTGTACGCAAATGAAATGTATATAATTATTTTCACACACATAGAGCTTTCTTTTGGTGGTATTTGGGTTTTTAAAAAATATTTTGCAATATAAACAAAAAAAAAGAACAACATTTTTGAAAAAAAAAACAATATTTTCTATTTTCTGTTATAAAACACATCCAATAAAATCAAATGTCTTCATAAATTTAGGCAAAAATGTAATCTATTACATGTCTTTGGTAAAAAATATCCCAATAGGTGTATATTAATTGGTTTGTGTGAAAGTTATAGTGTCTACAAATTATGGTATATACAGTATGTGTATATATATATATATATATATATATATATATATATATATATATATATATATATATTTGAAAACTGATCAGTTCTGATGTACTCACAGCCTATCATTTCTTGAGGCCCTTAACAACTTGACAACTGGGCACTTAGACCCCCTTCCTAACCAGACCAATTTTCAGCTTTCGGTGCTCTCACATTTTGAATGACAATTACTCAGTCATGGAACACTGTACCCATATGAAATTTTTGTCCTTTTTTTCACACAAATAGAGCTTTTTGGTGGTATTTAATCACCGCTGGGTTTTTTATTTTTTGCGCTATAAAAGAAAAAAGACTGAAAATTCGGTAAAAAAAATGAAATTTTCTTTGTTTCTGTTATAAAATTTAGCAAATTTAGTAATTTTTCTTCGTAAATTTTGGCCACAATTTATACTGCTACATATCTTTGGTAAAAATAAGTACAAATCGGTGTAAATTATTTGGTCTTTGTGAAAGTTATAGAGTCCAAAAGCTGTGGTGCCAATATCTGAAAATTGATCACACCTGAATTACTGACAGCCTATCTATATTCTTGAGACCCTAACATGCCAGAAAAGTACAAATACCCCCCCAAATGACCCCTTTTTGGAAAGAAGACATTCCAAGGTATTTAGTAAGAGGCATGGTGAGTTTTTTGAAGTTGTCATTTTTTCCCACGATTCTTTGCAAAATCAAGATTATTTTTTTCTTTCCACAAAAATGTCATATTAGCAGGTTATTTCTCACACACCGCATATGCATACCACAAATTACACCCCAAAACACATTCTGCTATTACTCCCGAGTATGGCGATACCACATGTGTGAGACTTTTACACAGCGTGGCCACATACAGAGGCCCAACATGCACGGAGCACCTCCAGGCATTCTGGAGCACCCAGGCCAGTTCTGACATTTCTCTCCTACATGTAAAAATCATCATTTATTTGCTAGAAAATTACATAGAACCCCAAAACATTATATATGTTTTTTTTTAGCAAAGACCCTAGAGAATACAATGGCGGTTGTTGCAACTTTTTATCTTGCATGGTATTTGCGCAGCAAATAAATTGGGGTCATCCCAATTAAATTGGGGTCATCCGCCTTTCCGCATGCCAGCAGGTTACTATACAACCCTGTCAAGAGCTGGTGTGCCCCCTTCCTGTTGTGGCTAGAAGACACATAGAAGGAGCTACTGTGATGGTAGATTCTGAGGACTCTTATCTTTTGCAGTTATTAGCACAACTCTCACTTCCAGTTCAAATGATGACTGATCAATTAACTAAAATACAGCAGTAGGTTCACAAAAATATGATTGCAGTCTCTCGGGGCCTGGAAGACTTTGGCTGTACTACTGCTTTGGATCATCCAATCAACACTGGTGACGCTGCTCCCATCTGTGAAAGGTGTCGTAATATACCCCCTGTCCTTTGTCAGGAAGTTAAAGACTTACTACAAGGAATGCTCCGGGGGGGGGGGGGGGGGGTTGTTTTTGTGATACGAGAGAGTTGCAGTCCTTGGGCTGCTCCCATAGTTCTTGTCCAAAAGAAAGATGGGAATTTACGTTTTTGTGTGGATTATCGCAGACTGAACTCATGTACGCATTGAGATGCTTACCCACTGCCACGGGTCGAAGAATCCCTAATGGCATTAGGATAGGCTCAGCATTTTTCTACTCTAGACCTGGCCAGCGGATATTGGCAGGTCCCAGTAAAGAAAGACGACTGTGAAAAAACAGCCTTTATTGTACGAGTTCAATCATATGCAGTGATGTATTTAGGTTTTGTGCTGCCCTAGGCCTGATTAAACTCATGCACCCCCTAATTTAAATATGACCCACCCCTTCATGTCAAGGCCACGCATCTTCCTGTTTAAGACATGCCCTATCATCTGTAAACCACACCTCTTCCTCTTTAGGCTCCACCTCTTCCTCTCAGTACTTTAGAACACACAATCACACACCATTCACTCCATACTTACATCAATCACCCTACCCTGCTTCGCCTCTAAACACGTGATTGTAAATTATCTCATGAAATTACACTGTTAAATGTTTTATGCAGAATTAAGTTCCAAAAAATAAATATTAACAACAACTTTAACAATATCAACATGAAGCATATCAGTACCTATCAGTGAAGCCTCATCAGTGCCACCGATCAGTGCAGCCTCATCAGGGGCCACCAGTGCAGATTCATCAGGGGCCACCCATGCAGCCTCATCAAGGGCCACCAACGCAGCCTATCAGGGGCCACCAGTGCAGCCCTATCAGTGCAGCCTAAGAGTGCTGCCTCATCTGTGCCCATGTATATGTGTAGTCAGGGCTGGTGCAAGGATTTTTGACACCCTAGGCAAAACCTCATTTTGCCGCCCCCTCCCCTTGGCTCTGCCCCTGACTTCACCCACTTTTTCCTGCCCATGTATACAGTGGAGGTGGCTGGGTGGAGATTTTTGCGGTGCCTTGCCACTATTTCTTCAGCCGTGGTCCGCAGGCCAGCACCTGCGCCTCTGGACCTGGCCTGAAGACAAATAGTGGTGACACCAGCTCGCTTCCTCACACCAGCCTTGGACCACAGGTGTATAGACAGGCTAGGGTAGTATAAAGACAGGCTGGTATAGTATATGGACAGGCTAGGGTAGTATATAGATAGGGTGGTATATAGCCAGGGTGGTATACGGACAGTCCAGGGTGGTATATAGACAGGGTGGTATGTAGACAGCGTGGTATATGAACAGGGTGGTATATGGACAGGGTGGTATATGAACAGGGTGGTATGTAGACAGGGTGGTATATGAGCAGGGTGGTATGTAGACAGGGTGGTATATGGGCAGGGTGGTATATGGACAGGGTGGTATATGAACAGGGTGGTATGTAGACAGGGTGGTATGTAGACAGGGTGGTATGTGGACAGGGTGGTATGTAGACAGGGTGGTATGTAGACAGGGTGGTATATGGACAGGGTGGTATATGGACAGGGTGGTATGTAGACAGGGTGGTATATGGACAGGGTGGTATGTAGACAGGGTGGTATGTAGACAGGGTGGTATGTAGACAGGGTGGTATATGGACAGGGTGGTATATGAACAGGGTGGTATATGGACAGGGTGGTATATGAACAGGCCAGGCCCTAGTCTAGTGGGGGAGGGAATGAGGGAGAGGAGGAGGAAGAGAGGTGTAAGGAAAAGAGGAGGGGAAGGGTAGAGAGAGAAAGAGAAAGGGGGAGGGCACAAAGTGGTGGGAACAGAGAAGAGGGGTTGTTCTGGGGAAGGAAGTCACACTCACCAATTATGTCTCCCCCATTCACTCTGGTGTCCCTCAGGGCTGTGGAATCTGCTGTTTGAAAAGTGCCGCTTAGCTGTTAACAGAACTCCTCTCCAGCACAGATCAAGTGCATGGCATGCATGTGGATGGAGTGTGGGCGGGGTTGGGCGGGCACAAATTGGAGGCGGTGTATCGGATTGGAGAAGCAGCAGAGTAAGGGTGGGGTTAGGAGGACAGTGGAGACAGAACACAGCCCGACTCCTGTGTAAGCTGGCTTTCCCCGCTCTCACTGTGTGACTATGACAGGATGCCAGAGGCTGTGAAGCGCCGGAGATAAAAGGTATAGCTGCTCTCCATCTCCACACTACAAGTCTTAGTGCCTGGAGGAGAAGACGCTCCTCCCGCAGCTGCCCACACAGACTCCGCCCCCTTCTCCGCCTGCGCTTGTTTATCCTTATCACTGCCCGGCTCATCCTCTGGCTTGTCACCCCGCATCCCGCAATAGAGCTTGGTGCTGCGGGTGTGTAATAGCAGGGAGCGTTGCAGAGTCACTTTGTCAGCAAGGATTTTACCGCCCCTCCTATCCTGCCGCCCTAGGCGGCTGCCTGTTCTGCCTAATGGTTACGCCGGCCCTGTGTGTAGTGAAGCAGCGCTAATTATTCTAGGATAACCAGAAATAAGGTGCTAATGGGTGAAGATACCAGAAATACTTCCCAAAGTGTATCTTATCAAAAACATTCATATAAATAAGTTCAGTGAAAATAATCCAATAATGTTCAATAGAGATAATCCAATAATAAAGTGTGTCACATCATAATAACATTCAAATTAAATTGATTCAGTGAAAATAGTCTAATAATAAAGTGCATCCAAAAAAGTCTAATGATTTAGAGAGATAGTCAGTATCTTGTTCAAGATTAAAATCAATAAATTCCTGTGCAGACAAGCAGAGATGAGGGGGACAGGGACAGGTAAGGGAGTCCAGTTTACAGATGTAAAATGATAATATATAAAGAAATCCTTTCAGAATCCTCCCCCAGTGGTGCTAGCCTCTCACCCTATGGATAGACTACAATGGGTCTAGTGATGCATCAATGAACGTCAAGACGGTTTCTTTATCCTCCTTAGTGTATCCAGGACAGGAAAGCATCTTCAGGTTTTAAAATAACGTTAAAGTAAAAATAAAATTAAAAATAAAAATAAATATAAAATAAAAATAAATATGAAATAAAAATAAAATTAATAATAATAATAATAAAAAAAGTATATTAAATTGTAATTTAAATAATCACCATCTCCTGTCCATAAAAAAAAAAAAAATTTCAATAATTGGAAATAAAACAGTTCAAATCGAACTCTATGTTCAGACCTAGGGGAACAAAAGATTGTATTTCAAATATCCAACAAGATTCAGATTTGCTGAGAGTGATCATTTTATTGCTTCCTCTCCAATGCGGCCTGTACTTTTCAATACCCCAAAAAGAGAGGGAGCTAGGGTCTTTTCCATGGAATTCTGCATAATGTCTAGATACACTGTGCTTAGGGTAACCTGACTTTATATTTTGAACATGTTCCCTTAGTCGTTTCCAAAGGGGTCTTTTGGTTCTGCCCACGTACTGGAGGTTACATGAATATTTCAATACGTAGACTAGCCCATCGGTTTTACATGAGATAAAGTCTTTGATGTTATATTTCTTTCCTGTAGTAGTGGCACTAAACTCCTCTTTTTTTCTTTTTCCTAAATGAAGTATGTCGACAGGCATAGCAATTTTTGCATGGATAGAACCCTTTACCCTCAAAGAAAGTGAATGATTTCTTCGAGGGGGGGTCTAAAACATTTTTGGCTATCAAGTCAAGAAGTGTAGGTGCCCTTCTGTATATGAATCTGGGAAATGAGGGTAGCACTTGGTTTAGATGATGATCAGCTATCAAGATTTTCCAATGTTTTCGGATTATTGATTCTAATTTCTTAAATGGTATATTGTAGTCAAGAATTAATGGGATTTCTGTATAATTAGATTCTTTTTTTTCTTTATTTATCAGAAGGTTTTGTCTTTCAATATTTGCTACTTCCTCAATCTTCTGTTGTAGGAAGGATTTTTCATACCCTTTGTCTAAGAAACAAATTCAGCTTGTTGTCTGTAATCAGATTCTATTGTACAGTTCCTTCTCAGTCTGACCAATTGCCCTTTAGGAATATATTAATCAACCAGGATGAGTGGTGACAGCTATCCATAGGCAAATAGCTGTTCCTATCAACTGTTTTGAAGAATGTTTTTGTTTTGATTCTTTTTTCCTCATACCAGATATCCAGATCTAAGAAATTAATTCTTGATTCATTTATATCGCAGGATACCTTGATGTTTTTTCATTTATTTCCAGATTCTGGCCAAATTGTATGAGACTCTCCTTGTCTCCTATCCTAATCATAAATATGTCATCGATGTAACATTGGTATATAATAAGCTGATTAGGTCTATTTTTATATATAGAGTCATCCTCCCATTGTGCCATATAGAGGTTGGCAACACTTGGGGCGTATTTAGCCCCCATTGCCACCCCTTGTATTTGTCTGAAATAGTTATGGTCATACCAGAAATAGTTATGACTTAGACTATATTCTAAACAATCCAACAGGTATTTTCTTTGTTTACACTTCAGACCGCTGTATTTCCTTAGGGCCCATCTTGTGGCTGATAGAGCATCTTGATGACTAATGTTCGTGTATAACGATGTTACATCAGCTGTAACTAAATATATTGGCTCCTCGTCCAGTATAATCTCTTCAAGTATTTGGATCAAATGCTTTGTATCTTTTAAATAAGCTTTCGTCTCTTTTACTACTGGTTGCAAAAAGCAATCAAGGTATTCACCTAGCCTCCACCTCCACCACTTAATTACGTGCATCCGGTCTGGCCAGTCACCGGCCGTTTTGTGGGGACGTCAGTCGCTCCCTCCCCCTGGACAAGTACGCCCCAGATATACTGCTATTAGCAAGTGCCAAGCAGTAAGCAGGCCGCTATATTTGTGCGGGAGGCGGCCGCGGGATCCAGGAATCGGGAGGACGGGTTTTTTTTTGTGCGGGGGGCGGATTTTTTTCCGCCACCTGCAAAGTGTCAGCCTAGGCCAAGACACAGCACTGATCGTATGCCTTTCGGCCTGACTAATGCCCCCAGCACTTTCCAAAGGATAATGGAAAGTTGCTTGGGAGACTTTGACTTCGTTCTGATTTACTTGGGTGACGTCATCATTTTTACCAAAACGTTTGAGGACCATTTGGAGCATTTGGACCAAGTCCTCTCTCGGCTAGTTCAATATGGACTTAAGCTCAAACCAGAAAAGTGTTGTGGCCCCACTCACCCAGTTGCTGTGTGGTCAACCTGCCCATAAAAAAGGAAAATCTTTCCCAAGTATTAATGAGAGTTGGAGGGCAGCACAGAGTGAAGAGATTGAGACCCTCAAGGCAAAGTTGACTTCTGCGCCCATACTGGCTTACGCTGACTACCATAAACCCTTCCGGGTGTGCACCGATGGCAGTCTCCAAGGCTTGGGGGCTGTGCCTGCTCAGGAGCAAGATGGGACTGAATGAGTGATAGCATATGCTAGTCGCAGCTTGAGACCTACAGAACGTAATCCAGCCAACTACAGCTCTTTTGAACTTGAGCTGTTAGCGTGTCAGAAACCATTGAATCAGTCCGAGAGAGAAGTGCATTAATTAGTTCATTGTTGCTAATTAGTACATATTTTCTGATCACTAAGCACTTTTTTCAAATGCACTTTTACTAAAACATATTTATTTTATTGTATGTGGTATTAAATTGGTCATATTTATTTAATGTAACCCTATCACAAAATTGGGGAATAGCATATATTTATTTTTTTGGTTAACATCTACAGGGTGTAATGCACATATGAGACACTATTTTGCAATTAGCTATATCATTAATAAAAAAATATGTTGGAGCATCTCTTCTGGCTACTGAAACTACATTGCTAAGCAGCCGCCAGAGGCTGTAACACAACCCAGACACATTTTAAAATCCACCGTTAACTAGTTGCCAGAGGTTGTAACACACATCTTTTTCCTTTTTTCCCCTTTTTTCTTTATCCATTTACCCATTTTTCGTTTGAATTAGTTTTAATTGCTAATGGATACCACTAGTTCATAGCACCACACCCTGCTAAATGTGTACACACACAAGGTTCAAGGCATCTGCTACTAATTTATAATATACACATTCCAAACTCTCCAACTTTCCACATCTAGTTTGGGAGACTACTTAAGGTGTAATACAGTGGTTTTAAGTACCAATACTCACTTCACTATAACAGCGCCATACCTACATTTGTAGTCAAAGCATAGCCAGAGTTCAGTAACCAGATCAGGTAATCAGCCAAGCCAGAGTTCAGTAACCAGATCGGGTAATCAGCCAGGCCAGAAGTTAGGGATCCAAGTGGAACAGCAAGCAGGCAAAGGAGCCAGAAGGGATGTAAGCAAAGCCAGTCTTTAAACAGGAACGCAGGAGATGGTTTCTTGTGATGTGACCAACGCGAAGGCAGAGGTGAAGTGAGCTGAACAGCTTTAAGTAGGCAGGTCAGACGAGCAGGATCAGGAACAGCTGGGTAACTGTGGAGAGAGATGAGAGCTGGCAATTAGCCGACAGCTGAGCGGCCAGCTCAGAGAAGGAAGGGCTGAGCCAGCCCTGACAGTACCCCCTCCTCAACGACCCCTTCCCCTCGGAGGACCACCGGACTTGAGGGAAAAACGTCTATAGAAATCGCAGAGGAGGGCAGGGGCATGTACGTCTTAGGATGAGACCCAGAAGCGTTCCTCCGGACCGTACCCCTTCCAATGCACCAGGTACTGTATGCACCCACGGAACCTACGGGAGTCAACAATGGATTGTACCTCATACTCCTCATGGTTCTCAACCTGTATAGGGTGAGGATGTGGCACTGAGGTGGTAAATCGGTTGCAGACCAACGGTTTCAATAAGGAGACATGAAACACATTTGAGATGCGCATACTAGGAGGAAGGTCCAACGTGTAAGCCACTGGGTTAATCCTACAAAGGATACGGAAAGGCCCAATAAACCGAGGTGCGAACTTCAGTGAGGGAACACAAAGTCGGAGCTTGCAAGATGGCAGCCAGACCTTGTCCCCAACCTGGTAGGAAGGCGCAGGTAGCGTCTGCGGTCAACATGGAGTCTGTACCTATCATTAGCATGACGCAAAGCCTCCTGGACTTGTGCCCAAGTGGAACGAAGACCATGGAGATGCTCCTCTAACGCAGGAATACTATGCGGAACAAACGAGTCAGGCAACATGGAAGGTTGGAAACCATAATTCGCCATAAATGGAGACAATCAGGAGGCAAAATTCAAGGCACTGTTGTGAGCAAACTCTGCCCATGGTAATAGGTCTGACCAGTTGTTATGATGCGGCCCCATTAGACTGCGAGTGATACGCAGAGGAGAAGGAAAGTTGAATTCCCAACTGTGCACAAAAGGCTCGCCAGAACCGGGAGACAAACTGACTGCCCCTGTCCGAGACAATCACCTTGGGTAGCCCATGTAAGCGAAAGATCTCCAGAGCAAAAATGGAAGCAAGTTCCTTAGAGGTAGGCAACTTCTTAAGTGGAATACAATGACACATCTTTGAGAACCGGTCAACCATCATAAGGATAACAGTGTTGCCTTGGGAGTTGGGCAACTCCACAATGAAATCCATAGACAGGTGGGTCCAGGGCCTCTCTCGATTGGGTATGGGTTGTAGGAGGCCCACTGGAGTCTTACTCTGAGCACACACGGAACAGGCAGCTACAAAGGCAGTTACATCAGCACGTAGACTAGGCCACCAGAATTGTTGGGAAATGGCCCAGACGAGTTTATTCTTCCCAGGGTGGCCAGCTGCCTTGGGAGAATGGTAAGTCTGGAGCACGGCAGTACAGAGACACTCTGGGACAAAGCAACAGTCACAAGGTTTCTTAGGAGGAGCATCAACCTGAGCAGCAAGAATTTTGTCACCCAAAGGAGAAGTAAGACTGGTGTGAACCGTAGGCAGAATACGATCAGGAGGAATCACAGGAACCAGAACCGACTCCAACTTGGAAGTGGAGGAAAATTGTCGTGACAAGGTGTCAGCCCTTACATTCTAAGTACTGGGTAAGAATGAATCAATGTAATTGAAACTTGACAAGAAAAGATCCCATTGTGCCCTTCTGGGAGAGAGGCGTTTAGCCTCAGACAAGAATGTGAGATTCTTATGGTCAGTAAGAATGAGAACCGGCACAGTGGTACCTTAGAGGAGATGTCTCCATTCTTTCAGCGCTAAAATGATCGCCAACAGCTCTCTTTCACCAATCTCATAATTGCACTCCGCAGGTGACAATTTCTTGGAAAAGTAGCCACAAGGATGCATAGCACTCTCAGAGGTGGGACGTTGAGACAGAAGGGCGCCAACACCAGTCTCAGAAGCATCAACCTCAAGAATAAAAGGTAACATAGGATCAGGATGTGCCAACACAGGAGCAGAAACAAAGGCAGCCTTGAGACTCTCAAAAACCTTAATGGACTCCGGAGACCAACTCTGTGGGTTACCGTCCTTTCTGGTCATATCAGTCAGGGGCTTGACCAGAGACGAGAAGTTACGAATAACCTTCCGATAATAGTTGGCAAAACCCAGGAAATGCTGCAGAGGACGTAAACCCATGGGTCGAGGCCACTGTAGGCCTGCCAAAAGTTTCTCTGGGTCCATCGAAAAACCAGCAGTGGAAATGACATAGCCCAGTAATTTAACCTGTTCATGATGGAACTCGCACTTCTCCAGTTTACAATAGAGATTGTTCTCTCTTAGTTTCTGAAGCACACGACAGACATCTGTGTGGTGGCTCTCCAGGGACTTGGAAAATATGAGGATATCATTGAGAAAAAACACCACACATAACTGCAACAAATCTCGGAGGACATTGTTAATAAATTCCTGGAAAACTGCCGGGGCGTTACAAAGGCCAAAAGGCATTAGGAGGTACTCATAATGGCCTGTTCTGGTATTAAACGCAGTTTTCCACTCGTCGCCCTCCTTAATCCTCATGAGATTGTAAGCTCCTCTCAAATCAAGCTTCGTGAAAACCGTTGCTCCCTTGAGGCAGTCAAATAACTCAGTAATCAATGGAATGGGGTAGGAATTCTTAATTGTGAAACGATTGAGACCCCTATAATCAATACAAGGTCTCAGTTCACCGCTCTTCTTCTTTACAAAGAAGAAACCGGCACCAGCAGGTGACGAGGATTTGCGGATGAAACCTCGAGAAAGTGCGTCTACAACATACTCCTCCATGGCTTTATCCTCCAAGACCGACAAAGGGTAAACCGGCCACGAGGGGGTATGGCACCAGGTTGAAGGTCAATTGCGCAATCATTAGGCCGGTGTGGAGGCAAACTACCGGCTTGACCTTTGTCAAAGATATCGCTAAAATCACGGTACTCCTCTGGCAGGGAGGAGAGTGAAGAGGTGCACAGAACCTTGGCTATCTTCCGGAAGCATGTCTCATTGCATTGTGGTGACAAGGACAGAACCTCAGCACGGAGCCAATCCAAAGATAGGTTGTGCCTCTGTAACCAAGGATAACCAATAACCAGCGGAAACTTAGGTGAGGAAATAACTTGGAATTGGATTATCTCATGGTGAAGCGCCCCTACGGCCATGGACAACGGAACTGTCTCATGAGTCGCATGGGCAGGCTGTAGAAGTCTCCCGTCAAGAGCCTCAATGGCAAGTGGAGTGTCACGCAGCTGCAGTGGAATCGAGTGCTTTGATACAAAGGCAGCATCAATGAACAGGCCTGCAGCCCCAGAGTCGATTAGAGCCTGTATCACGATAGATGACTTATCCCCCAAGAAAGGGTGACTGAAACCAAGGGCTTATCCTTCTGGATAACTGGGGATGACACAACGCCACCTAAGGTCTGTTTATGACAGGACCTCAAGGTTCGGGTCTTCCGAGGAAGGGTGGGACAAGACTTCAAAAAGTGACCAGCCTGGCCACAATAAAGGCACAATCTCTCCTTCCTCCTAAAGGCTCTCTCATCCGCAGAGAGACGTGTGAAGCCCAAGTGCATGGGTTCATTTTTACTGAC
Organism: Lithobates septentrionalis; assembly: GCA_037952835.1. Classification (NCBI taxonomy): domain Eukaryota; kingdom Metazoa; phylum Chordata; class Amphibia; order Anura; family Ranidae; genus Lithobates; species Lithobates septentrionalis. Next base: position 201,793 of record JBBDGP010001540.1, read on the forward strand.
CGACTCGGTACCAGGAGGCATGGGAGGTGAGAGAGACACGGGTGGGACTGCAAAGCTCGGAGGCAAACGTACAGGAGGCTTCCGCAAGCGCTCTTTCTCTGAGTTGAGTCAATGAGGATGGCAAGCGAGATCAAGTTCTCCAGCTCAGTAGGTATATCTCGGGCTGCTATCTCATCCTTGATGGAATCCGAGAGACCATGAGAAAAAGCAGCCACAAGGGCCTCATTGTTCCAAGCAACCTCTGCTGCCAGAGTACGGAATTCAATGGTGTAGTCGGCAGCAGTTCTCGTACTCTGTTTGATGGACATGAGGCACTTGGCAGCAGAAGCATGCTGGAACGTCAAATACCCTTTTAAAGGAGGCCACAAACACAGGGTAACTCAAGACAACAGATTTTTGCATCTCCCATAGAGGGTTAGCCCAGGCCAAGGCTCGCTCAGAAAGCAAAGATATCACGAAACCTACTTTGCTTCTGTCCGTGGGAAACGCCTGGGGCAGCATCTCGAAGTATATCTCAACCTGATTGAGAAACCCTCTGCATTGAACTGGCTCGCCCCCAAATCACTGGGGAAGTGGAGCAGAACCAGACATATCTCTTATAGAGTTAATATTCGAGGAGGGTGCCTGCACAGACTGGCGCAGCAGCAGGGACGGCCTGCCACTCAGGTTGTACCGGAGCAGCCACAGTGGGGGATTCCGGTGAGCCGTGCGACTCAGGAGCATTTGTAACGCCATGGCAAACTGATCCATGCGGTGATCTTGCTCATCCAATCTGGAAAAAATATTACCAACAAGTGGATTGACTGTATCTTCTGAATTCATGGCCTTCGCCTACTGTCAGAAACCATGAATCAGACCGAGACAGAAGTACAATTAAATCACACTTGTTTATTAATAAAAAGGTAAATAGAGTAAGCGTAGTCAAAGCATAGCCAGAGTTCAGTAACCAGATCGGGTAATCAGCCAAGCCAGAGTTCAGTAACCTGATCGGGTAATCAGCCAGGCCAGAAGTCAGTGATCCAAGTGGAACAGCAAGCAGGCAAAGGAGCCAGAAGGGATATCAGCAAAGCCAGTCTTTAAACAGGAATGCAGGAGATGGTTTCTTGTGATGTAACCGAGGCGAAGGCAGAGATGAAGTGAGCTGGACAGCTTTAAGTGGGCAGGTCAGACGAGCAGGATCAGGAACAGCTAGGTAACTGTGGAGAGAGATGAGAGCTGACAATTAGCCGACAGCTGAGCGGCCAGCTCAGAGAAGGAAGAGCTGAGCCAGCCCTGACATAGCTGAGTATTTGCTGACCAGCCTGAGGAGGATAGAGATCAACAGCGTGAAGAGTATGAAGTTGTCCCCTCCAAGGTCAACCTACGAGCAATGTGCATCCTCAGCTCTGCAAAGTGACTAAATCCCACAAAGAGGACCAGTAATTCATACTCCTCAAGATTGGATTAAACTTCAGTGGAAAGACCCCGACATTGGTCAGCTCATGAAATATTGGGACAGGAATAGAAAACCAGACTACATGAAGTAAAGAAGGCTCTTGTCAACCTTGTGTCAGCTTCTTAAGCAGTGGAATAAGTTGGAAAGACATAATGGGCTCTTGTACCGAAAGACACGCATACCAGGAGAACCACAGATTATCCGTCAACTGTTCATCCTTTAGTGGGAGGCCTTAGAGGTCTGTCAGGTCTTTCACAGTACTGGAGGTCACTTTTGTGCCGAACGGATAGAGGCTTTCGTTCGTATGTACGTTTTTTGTCCTGGACTAAGTTGGTGCTAAAGATGTGTCAGGAGTGTCTGGGTTGTGCCACTCACAAGGCAAAAGCAGAAAAAACTACCCCTCTGGTGGTGAGCACAGGAGAGCTCTTTGAGTTACTGACCATGGACTTTCTGACATGGCTGAAACATCTGGTTTCCGCTATGCCTTGGTGTTCATGGACCACTTTTCTAAGTTTGCCATTGTCGTGCCAATCGAGGATCAGACTGCCATTAACACAGCTAAACTGTGGGTGCCCCAAGAGAATTTTGTCTGACCAAGGTCCAAACATTGAGTCTCAGATGTTTTCTGAACTGTGTCGCCTTAGTGGCATTCAAAAATCTCATATCACCCCCTATCATTCCCAAGGGAATGGTGTCTGTGAGCACTTTAATCGCACGCTGTTGGTGTTGATTTGCACCTTGGAGCAAGATCAACGAGAAAGATGGCCACAGTATGTCTGTGATTTTGTCTAGGCTTATAATCAGACAGTGCATAGAGCAACTGGTTACACTACCCATTTTTTGATGTTTGGCCGTTGTGGCTGTTTACTTGTGGATTTATTATTGGAAACTCCAGAGCCCATCACATCAAGGACCCCTGATAAGTGGGTCCAAGACCATTGGCATCGTCTAGCCCGAGCTAAACAAATGGTGCTGGGGAGGCATCGGGATCTGGCTGACGAAAGTACTGTCAACTTGCTGCCACTAAAACCAGGAGACAGGGTCTTGGTGTGCAACCCCAGACATGTTAGAGGCAACAAGCTGAAGTCCAAGTGGGAGCCCTGCCCATATCGGGTTGAAAAGCAACCTTTTTCTGGACGGCCTGTGTATGATGTTGTTTGAGAGAAGCCAAATGGGCCTTGCAAGAGACTGCACCGTAACCTACTTCGCCCATGTGTGTTCACTGCAGATTCACTGTCGGCTGAACATGTTCCTGATTTTCCTCCATCTGCCAGATGGGACACCAGCCCATCCAGAGATCCTCAATAGAGATTCAGCAGAGTGGTACCTACCCCCTCTGCCACCAGTAGAGGAGTTATCCTCAGCTGAAAGAGCTACAGATAATCAGGTGTCTTCCACTCCTGTTAAAAATTTGCCTTTTGTGGATGAAGTGTCGCTTGTTGGTTCTGATGCAGAGGAGATGGACAGTTGCAAGTTCTGGAACCTCGCTTACCCAGGCGCACTACCAGGAGACTGAAACCTGTCAAGTATTCTGATTATGTGACTTGAACTGTTATGACTGTTTGTCTGCTTGTTATGCTCTTGCTGTATTTAATTGCTTTTACCTAGGTGAATGCCGAGGACTGCATTCTTTAAGCAGGGGAAAATGTAGGTAGCCTCCTCACATACAGTTAACTGTGACAGGACAGTCTTGCTAGCTGAGAGAAGTGGGACTACAATTGTATCATACTTACTTCCTCATGCAGAAATGTCATATTATATTCAGAATGTGTTTGTGTTTTCCTGTTGTTTTGTGAAATCCTGTTGAGGCTGTAACTTCTCTGAACTTGTCTCCAGCAGCCATCTTGGAGAAGCCTCATGTTCTGATTGGTACCAAGTTAACTCAAGATTTTGTCCACCATTTTCTATTAGCTTCCATATAAAAGAGGGCCCAGCCACCATTTTGAGGGGACATGTGTGTGTGGAATGAGTGAGGGAAAGGTGCACTGCTTGTGAGGGAAATCTAGGCCTTACTGAGGAGAGTATTCCAGCCTACAGGGTGAGAACAGGGATCCTCAGGAGTCCTGCCTATCAGCACTGCTGCTGTGCTTCTGATAGAAGATCATCTAAGACAGTGTGTCTTCCTGTTAAATCATCTCTGCTGCATCTGTGGAACCTACTTATGGACACCAGCCTATGGCAAGTAATCAAAATGTGCATTGTATACCACTGATAAGCCTGAATAGAGAAATAATAACTACAGTGCCAGTTTACTGAGCTGCATTCTGTATCTTTGGTGAATGGAGTATGACTCTGGGCCTTATATGCTAACCATAGAACTGTTTACTCTACTTTTGTAAATAGAATTTTCCACTGCTGCTTATCTGGAAATTAAAGTTACTTCATTTATAATACAGCCACGTTAATTCCCCCACTTACAAGCTGAGCAGAGTGGGTGGATGACAGGTCTGTGCCTATTCCGCTTATGCAGAGCGGACATGAACACAGCACGTTCTGCTCTATGGGCAGCTGGACATAAATGGAGACCCTCCGATCCCGGACGTAAGTGTGTTTACATCCGGCGCTCCACTGAGGAGGCTGAGAAACAGACATCCGGCGCTCCACTGAGGAGGCTGAGAAACAGACAGCCGGACCCAATTGGATCTCTCATGTGAAAGGGGCCTTACTGTTGCGCGCTCCCGAGCTGCTGCTCTGCGTGTCAATTCAGACACAGAGCTGTGGCTCGGCCCTGCCCCCTCTCTCTCCTCATTGGCTATCAGGCTCCCACTGCTGTCTAAGCCAATGAGGAGGGAAAGTCCCCAAGAGCCGATGCTCTCATGCACATCGCTGGATCGAGAGGGAGCTCAGGTAAGTATTAGGGGGGGGCTGCTGCACACAGAAGGTTTTTTACTTCCATGCATAGAATGCATGACTAAAAAACCTTCAGCCTTTAGAACCACTTTAAAGAATTTTGTTCTCCTCTGTAGAGAGCTATGATATTGTAAAATTTGTTGCATTTCTGCCTGGGTGTGGCACTTATACAGTGATACAGACATTTTCTTTTCTTGACAAGTTGATGCTGTAAACATGTGAACATGCAGAGGCGGCGTGTGTGTGTGTGTGTGTGTAAAGAATAAACCGCTTGAATAACCTGCTGGTGCTTGGATTGTTTGCAAGCAAGAAAATCTCTGCCCAGGGTAGGATATGAGAAAAAGTTAACCCCTTAGAGTCCATTCACGCCATGCCTTGCGTTAACACGTTATTTGAATTCACTCAAAAAACACAGACATTGTTTTAGCACAGCACAATGCACTGCATATGTGTTGTGATGTGCTGCTGAGTGAGTGCATTGCCAACTGCTGTAGCAGTGCTTGGGGTGACGAACTGCAATGAAACACAATAATGCACTAACCTAGGGGTTGCAGAATAACTGAGCAGAGGAGTGATGGGGAGGGTAGTTTAGTGCACTCCCAATGAAAAGTGAACTTTTGTGTAAGTGCAGAAATACTGTATATAATGTGAGGTTTCTCACCTACTTGCTGTACAAAACTCTCTTGCATTAAAATTGCTTCTGTTCACTGCATTGCTGAATAATAGTGCAGGAAAACCTGTTGGATTTTCTACTTTGACAACCTCAGGATGCCAAGTAATATCTTAAACTCAGTGGAGAAATCCTAGCCGGACTTGAGGTTACCATGTCCATCCGAGGCCAGTGTATGTTCATATGTGAATATGACCCTGCAAAACCTGTAAGGTCCCAGATGCATGATTTATTCCACCTTACAAACAAGTGGTTTCCACCAAAGGTGCTCAACCCTGCTCAGACTGTGGAACGAGTGATCTGTGCCTGTCATATCAGAACCTTGCCAGTCATGAAACAGCCCTGCATTAGGCATACAGACCCCAACAGTGTGGATGAGCTGGTGTACCTTGTGGAGCAACATATGGCTACCGAGGACTATCTTCAGAATTTGCCCTCCAAGCCAGTAATCCCTGGACATAGGAAACATGAACCTAGGGTAGAACTGATCCTTTTTATCCAAAAGGCAAAACAGGCTTAAAAAGAGGGGAGGGAGACACCCATGGGTGCCAGATATGAACTGTATCATGGCACAAAAGGAGTCTTCCTTAAAATAAAGAACATGCTGGCAGTACCAAAAGCTGAGATATGTGGCTGCAAACTGCCCCATATTTCATAAGCCCATGAAATGTAACCAGGGAATGAATATGAATGAATATGTCACTGATTGCCAAGTCTTTTCTGCCAGCACACCTAGGAACTGAGACTGGAAGGTAGGGATGTAGGTACATGGCTCTTTTTGGTTATGACCTCATATAAAGTCCCAAACCATTGTTCTCTTTTTTTCAATGTAATTTAGGGATGGAAGCACGCAGTCATGTTATGATAATTTATTGTTTATTACTAGCACGTACATCATGTCTATAAATGGTCCTTGAATTGTTATTCTACATATAACTTGTATCTCCTTTCTCCTTTTTACTCCCTTCTCTACTGGTATATACCAGAGGTTTGAATGCACATGGCATTTGTTAGCCCGTTCCCTCTTACAAACCCTATGTATGGTGGTCAGTTACTACAAGGCTGTGTTTTGGAGGTGGGTTGTGGTCTGGAATGGTGGCCCATTCCGCTATTTCGTCTGCCCCGGGAACTGCGATGTGCACCGCTGGTTTCAAACCCCCCTCCTCTCTGTTACTGACGTGGGTTGGGCGGGTGCCATGTGCTGCACATCGATGTCACGCTTATTCCTCCACACGTGCCGCGTCATATCCTAGGTGCCGCTAAGTGGGCGGTCTTTTTTTCATCTGCGTGCTAATCGAGGGGTAGCTTTGGTGCCAACTGCTGGGCGTCTCAGACGCTCAGGTGGTGGCACTTCCCTCCCCATATGCACGTAGCGTGACGTTGGGGTGTGCTGTGGCCACGCCCATTTATGCCTGTTCCTTGCTGGTCCTGTGTCCTGGTTGGATAATCACTTATCCTGAGTTTCACTCATTAATAGTCCTATTTCACACACCTTTTTCTTGAGTCATCTAGTTCTTAAGATGGTACTTTATTCACTTATTGGCTCATTCATTCCCACTTCTTTCTGATATGGGGGTTCTGTCACACTCACTAGTATATTACATTTCCCTTAATTAAGTGTTCTTGCATAGCAAGACCACTTACTGTTATCTCACATATATATTATTCTTATTATTATAGCCAAATTTACCACCCTAACTCCTCCCACAGTTTTTACACTACATAGACAAGTAATATACCGAAACGTGCGGATTGTTCCCGAATGGTGTGCTATTACTTTGTGGAACGTTTCGCCGAATGGTTCACGAAATATCGTCGTTTTTGCGGCGAAATTGGTCCCATAGGAATGAATGGGGAAACTAGAGTGGGAGATGACAAAAGCTGGAAAATCAGAACATGATTTCTAAACTGCCGCCACTCCCTCATTTTCAAGCCCACCTACACAAATCTTATATCAAAACGTTCAGCTATCCCTGCTGCCACTAAACATGTCCACGGCTAAGCCATAGTCCTGATAGTTTTCACAATATGACCATTTGTTTGCAACTCACGCCGTCCATTGACATTCATTGAAACTACACTCTAGCCCCCTCCAAATTTGAAGGGCAATTTCTAAACTGCGACCGTGCCTTCATTTTTAATATTTCAGAGACATACTATACATCAAAATCTAGGTCTGGGTCTTGTGATTCTCACAATATAAAGATCTTCGCTGTAGGATGTATAGTTTTTAAAATACGGCCATTTGTTTAGAGGTCATTTCAGGAAATTTTAGCCATTAATCAGAGTGTACTGTTAGTGTTTGTTTTGTTGCCATGGTTACCAAAGCTTCTGTTATACACAGGGGGGAAGGTGGCTGGAGCATCTCAGCTTTGATTACAGAGGGTCGGGGGAGGGGACAGACACACCATGCACTGATTTATAATAGAGGAATATGATGGGGCAGTTTTGATGGGGTAATTCTGATGGGGCAGTTTTGATGAAGCAGTATTTGGGAAGCATAAACAGGGCATGAGCGTTGCTAGGAAACAGTGGTTGTAAACACAAGATGCTGAGACACTCCAAATGCATGTGACTTCATCTGCTAGACTTGATAATGCTTGTAGACTCCTCCCACAGTTTTCACACTACAGAGACAAATAATATACCGAAACGAGCGGATTGTTCCCGATTGGTGTGTTATTACTTTGTGGAATGTTTTGCCGAATGGTCCACGAAATGACGTTTTTGCGGCGAAATTGGTCCCATAGGAATGAATGGCGAAATGTTCAAAACTAGAGTGGGAAGCGACAAAAGCTGACAACCCCATGATCAGCCAAAACATTATGACCACCCCATGATCAGCCAAAACATTATGACCGCCCCATGTAAAAAAAAAAATATTTTTGAAAAAAAAAAAAAATTTTTGAAAAAAGTAAAAAAATAATTTTTGAAAAAAAAAATCATTTTTGAAAAAAAAAAATATTTTTGAAAAAAAAAATATTTTTGAAAAAAAAAATTATTTTTGAAAAAAAAAATTTTTGAAAAAAAAAAATTTCTTTTAAAAAAAAATTATTTTTGAAAAAAAATATATTTGAAAAAAAAATATATTTTTGAAAAAAAAAATTATTTTTGAAAAAAAAATTACTTTAAAAAAAATAATAATTTCGAAAAAAAAATTATTTTTGAAATAAAAAAATTCATTTTTGAAAAAAAAAATTACCTTTGAAAAAAAAATTTACTTTTGAAAAAAAAAATCATTTTTGAAGAAAAAAAAATCATTTTTGATTAAAAAAAATTCATTTTTGAAAAAAAAAATTACTTTTGAAAAAAATGTTCAGCTCTTTCAGCGAATGATGGAACTTTTTTACTACTATTTATACTTTTTAAAATATTAAGCTTTTTAACACTTTTCACAGTTACTCAAGCCACTCCACCCCACCCAGTTACTCCGCCCACTCCAGTTGTAGAGGCAAGAACACTTTTCACAATTTCCCCAGAAATTGTACCTTTTCTAGTTCCTATTGTGATTTTGGGACACTCTGTGTACTATGGAGGTTTATATATTACATATTTGTTATTGTTCACAGAAGCCCTCAACAAACGTTGATAATATTATCCCCATCCCCAAAGGGATCCGGCTTTCATGGATGCCTGTCCACCTTGGGGGAGGCTCTGGGTTGGGTTGCGGTCATGGATCACACTCTCACAGTTCCCGGGAATGATGTCACTGGTGGGCCTCATGTTTCTAGCGTGGCACCGTGCCTCCTATACACAGCAGACCTGTTTGTAAGTACTACTATGGGATTGGTTCCATTCCTATATGTGCATTATTTCCTCTGTTATGTGCTAACTACTCATGGGCTTTTTTGTACTTCGTTTTAGATTAATACCACGTGCCTGCTCCTGAAGAGTGGTAACATCAAACCACGAAACGCGTCAAGTTAATCAAAAGCCGTGTTTGTATTCACATGTTCTCTACATATATTATGCCCCAATTTACACTCACTTGTGGTTTTAGGATTGAGATACCACCAGTTTAGGGTTTCTCTCCTATCACATCAAATCCAGATTGGAGAGCTTAGATTTCATCGTAATATCTGTAGATATTGCTGCAATATGCCAATACTTGACATGTACGTGTATACATATGAATTTTAATTGGTTATGTATTACAACTATCAATTATTGTTTTTTATTTTGTTATACATAGTCTATTTGTACTATAATAAGCGTATTTATACTTATACATATATTGATAGTTATTTTCCCTGCGACTGTGTGCTTCATATAAAGTCCCACTTGCCCCCTTTTTCCTCCCTTCCTCATATTTCTTCATAGATAGGGCAATCCTTAGGTACATGGCTCTTTTTGGTCATGGCCTCATATAAAGTCCCAAACAATTGTTCTCTTTTTTTCAGGTGGATACATCCTTTAAAAATATATTTCTAGGATGAAGGAAAGTGAAAAGGAATTATTTCCAACCTATTCAGAAACCAGAAATAAACATTGTTGTAGCAGAGTCCAGAAACCTATTGGAAGCATTTTATGATCAGGAAAAACAGCAGGAACTGATGTTTGCCAATCTTGTAGGTCGATAAGCTCCTCTTGATAGAGGCAGGTATTTGGGAGTGTTAGGCAACACAAGGAGTACAGTGATCCTAATATTAATAAACTCCATAGTTAAAAAAGGAGTGGGAGTAAGGAAAGGGGTAATATATTCTAAGATAGGCTCCAGTCAACATAGGAAGACACGAGTCCTAGGGTTTGAGGAGCCTAAATATTTCGGCATTATGTATACTGGAGTACAGAAAATCCATAAGAACAAGCAAATAAACCATATACCTAGTTGCAGGGTCTAGAGCAGAAGCTACAGGTTAAAGCCTGAGCATTTAAATTGAAATGAAGAAATTTGCAAAACATCCAATAGAATGAGGAAACAATAACCTCCAAGATATTACAGCAAACTAATTGAAGACTTGGAATCTTTTGCCCCATCAACAGATCTTCTGTGTGTGCAAGAATCAGGATGATAAGAAATGTCACTGTAAAGTGCATTCCTGAAATGACCCCTTCCTTTCAAGGATAAGTAAATAAGGTGTTCCTTGAATGTATCCTCTACAGGCCAGCCATAAAGGTGCTAAAGTGTTCTATGCATTTGAACAGACTAAACTACCATGCAAAAGGCACATAGATAAAATTAAGATCACGGCTGAAGTGTAATGTCTCAGCCATTTGATCCACCAGTTGCAGAACAGGAGGATTTGGCCTTGTGTTGGAGGGGGCCCTTTTAAAGGATATGATCCATTGTGTCATGGTTTCACAAATAAAAATGGCTGCCAACAGAAGACAGAGAGTAGTTATAGTTAAGTCAAACGGAAAATTCACCAAACAGGGTAAGTTTCTATGAGTGAAATCCTTAAAGGTAGAGATGCTGTGAACCTGTGTGGTTGTACTACTGTTAAGGTGAAGAACTGGAGGGTCCCCAGAAGGCAGGGAATATTATTAAAAGATTCCCTTTGAAAGGGAAAAAGCTTGATCACATTGTCAGGAGAAAGACACAACTGCATGGGATGTTCCTAGTACTCATAGAAGAAGGTTTTAGAAACTGAGTATCTGAGGAAGGTCTTTGTGGGAGCACAAGCTCTAAAAGACCTACTGTATACCTGATACATCAAGTTAATTGACTAGATGTATAGTAGAGCGTACTGCAGCAATCAGATTGAAAACAACAGCTTGCATATCTGAGTTACATGGAACCTGCTCAAAAACAGCGTCATTAGAGGCTGGTTTGAAAAGCTCTAAATGTGATTCATAGATGGTGTTAGGAGTGTCAGGCTCTTGAGAGATAAAGGGCCAGTACAGTTAAAACTAGACTCTGCCAAGAAAAGTGCCGGAGCGCAAATAGAGCTTCTGTAAGCAGACAGCTCAATTAATGGGGCACAGACTGACACAGATTCAGAATTTGATATAAGATGACAACCTTTGAGGACAACCCTATAGAAAAAGGAATCCCTAAATCCAGTTTACAGGTGTTAGCACCTTTCAAGGATACTGGTGATTACCCCCTAAAATAGTAAGGGGGTATGGAACGAAGTCACTGCAGCATGACTGTCATCTAAATGTCTTTTAAAACACATGTTGCCTTGCTTCTTGGTAAACAACTAGGCCCAAAGAAAGGCAAGGCTCCACATACACACAAACCCAGCCCGTCTGTACTGATGAGGGTTGTAAGTGGCCAGAGGTGGTCAAGTCACTGTTGATGTGCAGTAAAACAATACAGGAAACTGGATGATCCACAATGCGCTTAAAAACAGCAATAGTAACAGGGAGAAGGTAGAAAAGGGGCATACACGTGAAACACTCCACCTAGTGAATGACATCAGTGCTGAGATCCCTCAAGCAGGACTGTTCGCTCAGTAAAAAAAGACATGAATTTTAAAATGGAACCCAAGGGTCAAAACTGTGAGGCAACTGCTGTTACTGCAGCCCAACCAGCCATACTCATTAAATACATTTTGACTGGGTCACACTCTAATACTGTGCCATGGCTCTAGAACTGGCAAAACGTTCTGTGGGTTACTAATACAGTACACAAAAGACTGAGAAGTATTACAAATCAGAGTACATTACCAAAAGATAACATATCAGGTTATTTTACCCTGATCAGAGATTCACTCAGACAGTGAGATTGCAGAAAATGGGTCACACCAGAAGCCGTGCCACAGCTCTGGACCTGGAGAGCACTCTGCAGCTAACTGATCTAGTACAGGATCTGAAAAGCTCCACAATGCAGAGTATAGTGACTGAAGGTAACCTACCTTGTTACTACCAGGAGCTTATTCACAAAGGGAGCCATCAGAGACTGGGTTACACCAGAAGCTGTACCTCTGCTCTGGAAAGCGCTCTGTGTTTAACTGATACTGGCACCTAGAAAAGGTACAGAGCCTAGTACCCAAAGGCCACATTTGAGGCTCTTTTCACCCTGCCCATGGGCATGCTCACAAAATGAGTTCTCAAAGACAGGGTCACACCAGGGGCTGTGCCACGGCTCTGGACCTGGAAAACACTCTGCATCTCCCCAGGGTGCTCGTGGGGGCATGGTTCTGAAGGCCTCCCAGAATGAAAGAACAGCGATGTAGCTGTCTTTCGGCTATAGCGCGGTCATGAGGTGACTAAAGTGGAAATAAGCTCCAGAATGTACTCAATGTTAGAGCGATGCAGTGGTTACATTCCTCCCTGGCCGCTGCCATCTTCTCCCCAGGAGTGGGCTTTTCAGGCTCTTGATTGGCCAGTTGACCATGGCGTCATCCTGCGCATGGGACTCATTCGCAGCTTATTGTACATTCAATAAAAAAACCTGCGAACAGGCAGGCAAGCATGTATTATTGCAGAAGAGACGTAGTGTGTCTCTCGTGTATAAAGAGCTGCCTGCTGGCAGTTTTCTACAGGTTAAATGTTGTTCTGCTTTAAATATCATACTGATATCACAGATCAGGAAGAAGCAGAGATGAGAGACTCCATTATTACTTCTCTTTCTCTCTGAGGCTCATACAAGGCTCGTACAATCTGATTGTACAATCTCCTTTAGATCTACTAATTGACTGGATAGTTCAGGTAGGTCCTCATATTACATAATTTTGGTAAACCTAAAGTTGATTGTACAGAGATTTTATGGTCAGATTGTTATGTGTGTGTGGTAAGCCTGAGCCCCCATTTTCATCTGAGCGATTTTGCATCTAAGCTCCTGCTCAATATCGCTCAGCAATAGGAATCACATTCTTTCCATCGCAAGCTGTTCACACCTCTTCGCTCAAAAGCTTAAAGCTACACAATTGAAAAGATACATGATCTTTTTTTTGGGACTGTGTCGTGCACTTTTGACCACAAAGACTTCAACTGAAGCACTTGGTAACATGTGACACAAATGGTTTTGTGTGTTCTTGCATGCATTTTAAAGGCAGAACAACTGTTTTCCTCTACTCTCCACCACCTCTCCTCACACCCAGGAGCTTGCATACACGTGCAAAACTGCTTGTAAAAGATCAACGGACCAAAAGATGCATAGTGTTTTTGTGCAAAACGCACCAGACCTGCTGCAGAGATATGTGAACCGGCTCCATAGAGAGCCAGTCAGAATCTCCTGCTATTTTGAATTGGATGCGGGGAACCCGCATCCAATTCGCAATGGTGTGAACCCAGCCTTAGGCCTCTTGCACATGGGTGAAAAAAGCCATGTTTGCAGCCTTGTATTTTTTTTTGTTTTTACAACCACTTGAATCCCCAGGTCTATTCTGTCACTTTTCACATAAGTGTAAAAATCAGCTTTTTTGGCTAAAAAAATTCTTAGATCCCCCAAACAGTACACACAGTGCCTTGAAAAAGTATTCATACCCCTTGAAATTTTCCACATTTTGTCATGTGATAGACCAACACAAAGGGGCACATAGTTGTGAAGTGGAAAAAAAAGATAAATGGTTACAAATAAATATGTGAAAAGTGTGGCGTGCATTTGTATTCAGCCCCCTCTACTCTGATACCCCTGACTAAAACAAGGAAGGTAAGGAATAAGCCAAATGTCAGGGTGACTAGCAGACAAGGATAAACATAACACACCAAAGGTCAGGGTCACAAGTAGACAGGGAGAGTCGAGAACAGGCCAAAGTCAGTAACTGGAATCAGACTAAGTGCCGGTTCACACAGGGGCGACTTGTCAGGCGACCTAGTCGCCTGACAAGTCGCCTCCCGTTCTGTACAATGGAACCGTTCTAATAGGAGCGACGCAAGTCGCTCCGACTTAGAAAAAGGTTCCTGTACTTCTTTTGGGGCGACTTGAGGCGACTTGCATAGACTTCTATACAGAAGTCGTTTTGCAAGTCGCCGTGCATGTCGCCTCGGTGAGGCGACCTGCAAGTCGTGCCGCCCCTGTGTGAACGGACCCTTAGGAAACACAGTAAGTACACACTAACACACAATGGTTGATCAGCACTGCTGGCTTGCAGTGCACAGGTTAATATAGGGTTCCCCGATAGGGCCTGGGGTGGGGCCATGCTTAGAGGAGAGGTTATAAAATCAGCCAGGTGTGAGTGGCTGGCATCTTAGTCTAAACACATGAGGAGAAGGTAAGCTGACAGAGAAAGATTACTGCATAACCATGACACAGGGCCATCCACCGAAACCGACAGGCTGGGCAAGGAGAGCATTAATCAGAGAAGCAGCCAAGAGGCCCATGGTAACTCTGGAGGAGCTGCTTAGATCCACAGCTCAGGTGGGAGAATCTGTCCACAGGACAACTATTAGTCGTGCACTCCACAAATCTGGCCTTTATGGAAACGTGAGGAGAAGGAAGCCATTGTTGAAAGAAAGCCATAAGAAGTCCCGTTTGGAGTTTGCGAGAAGCCATGTAGGGGACACAGCAAACATGTGGAAGAAGGTGCTCTGGTCAGATGAGACCAAAATTAGACTTTTTGGCCTAAAAGCAAAATGCTATGTGTGTCAGGAAAACTAACACTGCACATCACCCTGAACACTCCATCCCCATTGTAAAACACAGTGGTGGCAGCATCATGTTCTGGGGATGCTTTTCTTCAGCAGAGACAGGGATGCTGGTCAGAGTTGATGGGAAGATGGATGAAGCCAAATGCAGGATAACCTTAGAAGAAAACCTGTTATGCCCCGTACACACGGTCAGACATTGATCGGACATTCCGACAACAAAATCCTAGGATTTTTTCTGACGGATGTTGGCTCAAACTTGTCTTGCATACACACGGTCACACAAAGTTGTCGGAAAATCCGATCATTCTGAACGCGGTGACGTAAAACACGTACGTTGGGACTATAAACGGGGCAGTAGCCAATAGCTTTCATCTCTTTATTTATTCTGAGCATGCGTGGCACTTTGTGCGTCGGATTTGTGTACACAGGATCGGAATTTCCGACAATGGATTTTGTTGTCGGAAAATTTTATAGCCTACTCTCAAACTTTGTGTGTCGGTAAATCCGATGGAAAATGTGTGATGGAGCCTACACACGGTCGGAATTTCCAACAACAAGGTCCTATCACACATTTTCCGTCGGAAAATCCGACCGTGTGTACAGGGCATAAGAGTCTGCTAAAGACTTGAGACTGGAGCAGAGGTTCACCTTCCAGCAGGACAACGACCCTAAACATACAGTCGGAGCTACAATGGAATGGTTTAGATCAAAGCATATTCATGTGTTAGAATGGCCCAGTCAAAGTCCAGACCTTAACCAGTTGCCGACCGCCGCATGACGATGTACGTCCTCAGAGCGGCACGGGCAGGCAAAAGGGCTTACAGGTACGTCCTTGCCTGCCCGCGGGTGGGGGGTCCGATCGGACCCCCCACGGTGCCTACGGCGGTCGGCAAATCCTCCCCGGCGATCGGTGGTGAGCGGGAGGCCATCCATTCGTGGCCCCCCCTCGCGATCGCTCCCAGCCAATGGGATCATTTCCCTGCCTCTGTATTGTACACAGAGGCAGAGGAAATGATGTCTTCTCTCCTCGGCTCGGTATTTTCTGTTCCGGCGCCGAGGAGAGAAGACAGGAATGTGAGTGCACAACACTACACACACACACAGTAGAACATGCCAGGCACACATTACACCCCCGATCCCCCCCCGATTACCCCCCGATCCCCCCAATCACCCCTCCCTGTCACAAACTGACAACAAGCAGTTTTTTTTTTTCTGATTACTGCATGGTGTCAGTTTGTGACAGTTAGAAGTGGTAGGGCAGTTAGTATTAGCCCCCTGTAGGTCTAGGGTACCCCCCTAACCCCCCTAATAAAGTTTTAACCCTTTGATCACCCCCTGTCGCCAGTGTCACTAAGCGATCATTTTTCTGATCGCTGTATTAGTGTCGCTGGTAACGCTAGTTAGGGAGCTAAATATTTAGGTTCGCCGTCAGTGTTTTATAGCGACAGGGACCCCCATATACTACCTAATAAATGTTTTAACCCCTTGATTGCCCCCTAGTTAACCCTTTTACCACTGATCACCGTATAACCATTACGGGTGACACTGGTTAGTTAGTTTATTTTTTATAGTGTCAGGGCAACCGCCGTTTATTACCGAATAAAGGTTTAGCCCCCTGATCGCCCGGCGTTGATATGTGTCGCCCCAGGCAGCGTCAGATTAGCGCCAGTACCGCTAACACCCACGCATGCAGCATACGCCTCCCTTAGTGGTATAGTATCTGAACGGATCAATATCTGACCCGATCAGATCTATACTAGCGTCCCCAGCAGTTTAGGGTTCCCAAAAACGCAGTGTTAGCGGGATCAGCCCAGATACCTGCTAGCACCTGCATTTTGCCCCTCCGCCCGGCCCAGCCCAGCCCACCCAAGTGCAGTATCGATCGATCACTGTCACTTACAAAACACTAAACGCATAACTGCAACGTTCGCAGAGTCAGGCCTGATCCCTGAGATCACTAACAGTTTTTTTTGGTAGCTTTTTATTGAACTGGCAAGCACCAGCGGCCTAGTACACCCCGGTCGTAGTCAAACCAGCACTGCAGTAACACTTGGTGACGTGGCGAGTCCCATAAGTGCAGTTCAAGCTGGTGAGGTGGCAAGCACAAGTAGTGTCCCGCTGCCACCAAGAAGAAGACAAACACAGGCCCGTCGTGCCCATAATGCCCTTCCTGCTGCATTCGCCAATCCTAATTGGGAACCCAACACTTCTGCATCGCCCGTACTTCCCCCATTCACATCCCCAACCAAATGCAGTCGGCTGCATGAGAGGCATTTTTATGTCCTCCCGAGTACCCCTACCCAACAAACCCCCCCAAAAAATATGTCGTGTCTGCAGCAAGCGCGGATATAGGCGTGACACCCGCTATTATTGTCCCTCCTGTCCTGACAATCCTGGTCTTTGCATTGGTGAATGTTTTGAACGCTACCATGCACTAGTTGAGTATTAGCGTAGGGTACAGCATTGCACAGACTAGGCACACTTTCACAGGGTCTCCCAAAATGCCATCGCATTTTGAGAGACCCGAACCTGGAACTGGTTACAGTTATAAAAGTTAGTTACAAAAAACGTGTAAAAAAAAAAAAAAAACCACAAACAAAAATATAAAATAAAAAATAATAGTTGTCGTTTTATTGTTCTCTCTCTCTCTATTCTCTCTATTGTTCTGCTCTTTTTTACTGTATTCTATTCTGCAATGTTTTATTGTTATTATGTTTTATCATGTTTGCTTTTCAGTATGCAATTTTTTATACTTTACCGTTTACTGTGCTTTATTGTTAACCATTTTTTTGTCTTCAGGTACGCCATTCACGACTTTGAGTGGTTATACCAGAATGATGCCTGCAGGTTTAGGTATCATCTTGGTATCATTCTTTTCAGCCAGCGGTCGGCTTTCATGTAAAAGCAATCCTAGCAGCTAATTAGCCTCTAGACTGCTTTTACAAGCAGTGGGAGAGAATGCCCCCCCCCGTCTTCCGTGTTTTTCTCTGGCTCTCCTGTCTCAACATGGAACCTGAGAATGCAGCCGGTGATTCAGCCAGCTGACCATAGAGCTGATCAGAGACCAGAGTGGCTCCAAACATCTCTATGGCCTAAGAAACCGGAAGCTACGAGCATTTTATTACTTAGATTTCGCCAGATGTAAATAGCGCCATTGGGAAATTGGGGAAGCATTTTATCACACCGATCTTGGTGTGGTCAGATGCTTTGAGGGCAGAGGAGAAATCTAGGGTCTAATAGACCCCAATTTTTTCAAAAAAGAGTACCTGTCATTACCTATTGCTATCATAGGGGATATTTACATTCCCTGAGATAACAATAAAAATGATAAAAAAAAATAAAAAATGAAAGGAACAGTTTAAAAATAAGATAAAAAAGCAAAAAAATAATAAAGAAAAAATAAATAAATAATAAAAAAAAAGCACCCCTGTCCCCCCTGCTCTCGCGCTAAGGCGAACGCAAGCGTCGGTCTGGCGTCAAATGTAAACAGCAATTGCACCATGCATGTGAGGTATCACCGCGAAGGTCAGATCAAGGGCAGTCATTTTAGCAGTAGACCTCCTCTGTAAATCTAAAGTGGTAACCTGTAAAGGCTTTTAAAGGCTTTTAAAAATGTATTTATTTTGTTGCCACTGCACGTTTGTGCGCAATTTTAAAGCATGTCATGTTTGGTATCCATGTACTCGGCCTAAGATCATCTTTTTTATTTCATCAAACATTTGGGCAATATAGTGTGTTTTAGTGCATTAAAATTTAAAAAAGTGTGTTTTTCCCCCAAAAAATGCGTTTGAAAAATCGCTGCGCAAATACTGTGTGAAAAAAAAAAAGAAACACCCACCATTTTAATCTGTAGGGCATTTGCTTTAAAAAAAATATATAATGTTTTGGGTATTCAAAGTAATTTTCTTGCAAAAAAAAATAATTTTTTCATGTAATCAAAAAGTATCAGAAAAGGCTTTGTCTTCAAGTGGTTAGAAGAGTGGGTGATGTGTGACATAGGCTTCTAAATGTTGTGCAAACCCCCCCCAAATGACCCCATTTTGGAAAGTAGACACCCCAAGCTATTTGCTGAGAGGCATGTCGAGTTCATGGAATATTTTATATTGTGACACAAGTTGCGGGAAAGAGACAAATTTTTTTTTTTTTTTTTGCACAAAGTTGTCACTAAATGATATATTGCTCAAACATGCCATGGGAATATGTGAAATTACACCCCAAAATACATTCTGTTGCTTCTCCTGAGTATGGGGATACCACATGTGTGGGACTTTTTGGGAGCCTAGCCGCGCACGGGACCCCGAAAACCAAGCACCGCCTTCAGGCTTTCTAAGGGCGTAAATTTTTGATTTCACTCTTCACTGCCTATCACAGTTTTGGAGGCCATGGAATGCCCAGGTGGCACAAAACCCCCCCAAATGACCCCATTTTGGAAAGTAGACACCCCAAGCTATTTGCTGAGTGGTATAGTGAGTATTTTGCAGACCTCACTTTTTGTCACAAAGTTTTGAAAATGAAAAAAAGAAAAAAAAAAATTTTTTTCTTGTCTTTCTTCATTTTCAAAACAAATGAGAGCTGCAAAATACTCACCATGCCTCTCAGCAAATAGCTTGCGGTGTCTACTTTCCAAAATGGGGTCATTTGGGGGGGGGGTTGAGCCACCTGGGCACTCCATGGCCTCCGAAACTGTGATAGGCAGTGAAGAGTGAAATCAAAAATTTACACCCTTAGAAATCCTGAAGGCGGTGATTGGTTTTTGGGGCCCCGTACGCGGCTAGGCTCCTAAAAAGTCCCACACATGTGGTATCCCCATACTCAGGAGAAGCAGCTAAATGTATTTTGGGGTGCAATTCTACATATGCCCATGGCCTGTGTGAGCAATATATCATTTAGTGACAACTTTGTGCAAAAAAAAATTGTCACTTTCCCGCAACTTGTGTCAAAATATAAAATATTCCATGGACTTAACATGCCTCTCAGCAAATAGCTTGGGGTGTCTACTTTCCAAAATGGGGTCATTTGGGGGGGTTTTATGCCATCTGGGCATTTTATGGCCTTTAAAACTGTGATAGGTAGTGAGGAGTAAAATCAAAAATGTACGCCCTTAAAAATCCTGAAGGCAGTGATTGGTTTTCGGGGCCCCGTACGCAGCTAGGCTCCCAAAAAGTCCCACACATGTGGTATCCCCATACTCAGGAGAAGCAGCTAAATGTATTTTGGGGTGCAATTCCACATATGCCCATGGCCTGTGTGAGCAATATATCATTTAGTGACAACTTTTTGTAATTTTTTTTGTCATTATTCAATCACTTGGGACAGAAAAAATGAATATTCAATGGGCTCAACATGCCTCTCAGCAATTTCCTTGAGGTGTCTACTTTCCAAAATGGGGTCATTTGTGGGGGTTTTGTACTGCCCTGCCATTTTAGCACCTCAAGAAACGACATAGGCAGTCATAAATTAAAGGCTGTGTAAATTCCAGAAAATGTACCCTAGTTTGTAGGCGCTATAACTTTTGCGCAAACCAATAAATATATACTTATTGACATTTTTTTTATCAAAGACGTGGCCGAATACATTTTGGCCTAAATGTATGACTAACATTGAGTTTATTGGATTTTTTTTAGAACAAAAATTAGAAAATATCATTTTTTTTCAAAATTTTCGGTCTTTTTCCGTGTATAGCGCAAAAAATAAAAACGGTAGAGGTGATCAAATACCATCAAAAGAAAGCTCTATTTGTGGGAAGAAAAGGATGCAAATTTCGTTTGGGTACAGCAATGCATGACCGCGCAATTAGCAGTTAAAGCGGCGCAGTGCCAAATTGTAAAAAGTGCTATGGTCAGGAAGGGGGTAAATCCTTCCGGGGCTGAAGTGGTTAATCCAATTGAGAATCTGTGGCAAGATTTGAAAATTACTGTTCACAGATGCTCTCCAACCAATCTGACAGAGCTTGAACTATTTTGCAAAGAAGAATGGGCAAAAATTTTACGCTCTAGATGTGGAAAGCTGGTAGAGACAAACCCAAAAAGACTTGCAGATTGAATTGCAGCGAAAGGTGGTTCTACAAAGTAAAAAAATGTTGAAAACCATTTATCATTTTCCTTCCACTTCACAATAATGTGCCACTTTGTGTTGGTCTATCTATCACATAAAATCCCAATTAAAATACATTTACCTTTTTGGTTGTAATATGACAAAATGTGGAAAATTTCAAGGGGTATGGATACTTTTTCAAGGCACTGTATATTTTTTAAGTAGAGGCCCTAAAGAATAAAATGGCGGGTGTTGCAATTTTGTATGTCACATGGTATTTGCCCAGCTGTTTTTCACACAAATTTTCTTTAGAAAAAATACACTTTAGTGAATTTTAACGCACAAAAACACAATATAATACCCAGTTGTTTGGTAAGATATAAAAGATGATGTTACACAGAATAAAAAGATCCCTAGCATGGCATGCTTGTGGAACGGCAGCAACTACGGTACTTAAAAATCTCCATAGGTGACATTTTATAAGCCTTTACAGGTTACCAGTTTAAAATTACACAGGATGTCTGTTGATAGAAATATTGCTTTCTCTATAACGTTCGTGACAATACCTCACATGTGTGGTGCAATGGTCCTTTACATGCAGGACCGACACGTGTATTTGCCTTCGGCGACCCATCAGAATTTGTAACGGAAGTGACGTTCCGTCGCCGCCATCTTGCTACACCCCACACTCCTCCACAGACATCTTGTTACACCCACCAGAGTTTTGCATTTCACACTTTTTAACAGTAAACGGAGCTTATATAGTGAAATACAGTATTTAGAAATCCGATGGATTGTTTCGATGTTGAATTTTAAAAGCAGCGGCAAGACTGCTAATCTCACAGGTTTGCTAATTTGACAGAACACCTCTGCTTTTATAATTCAACATGTAAACAGTTCTTTGGATTTCTAAATACTGTATTTCACCATATAAGCTCCGTTTACTGTTAAAAATAAGTGTGAAATGCAAAACTCTGGTGGGTGTAACAAGATGTCCGCTTGCCGCCTTCTCAGTGTATCCTTACTGTGGAGAAGTGTGGGGTGTAGCAAGATGGCGGCGACGCCACGTCACTTCCGTTACACATTATGACTGGTCGCCAAATCTGATGAAACACCAGCACCTGATTAAAAAATCGGCTCGGGTGAGGACATCGCTGGATTCCTGGACTGGTAAGTGCCCTAATATTAAAAGTCATCAGCTTCAGTATTTGTACCTGCTGACTTTAAATTTTTTTTTGAGGGGGGAGCCTGGAGCTATTATTTAACTAGTTGCCGCCCGCCCACAGTCAAATTACGGCGGGGCGGTGCGGCTCTGTAATCAGTGTATACTGATTACAGTGTATACTGTAATCAGTGCCCTGATTACAATATAGTGCCAACGGTGTCGCCAATCAGTGCCCACCAGTGGCAGCAATCAGTGCCCACCACTGCCCACAAGTGCCACCAACCAGTGCCCATTAGCGATGCCAGTCAGTGCTGCCCCTCAATACCCATCACTGCTGTCAATAAATGCCCATTAGGAACGCCTATCCGTGCCCACCAGTGCCACCTATCAGTGCCCACCAGTGCTGCCTATTAGTGCCCATCAGTGCCACCTAACAGTGCCCATCAGTGCCACCTAACAGTGCCCATCAGTGCCACCTATCAGTGTCCATAAGTGCGGTATATTAGTGCCTCCTCATCAGTGCCACCTAATCAGTGCCCATAAGTGCCACCTCATCAATGCCCACCAGTTCAGCCTATCAGTGCCGCCTCATCAGCCCCATCAGTGAAGGAGAAAAATTACTTAGTTACAAAATTTACTGACAGAAACTAAGTATAATTTTTTTTTTTTTCAAAATAGAAAATAAAAAACCCAGCAGTGAATAAATACCACCAAAAGAAAGCTCCATTTGTGTGAAGAAAATGATAAAAAATGTGTTTGGGTACAGTGTAGCACGACCGTGCAATTGTCATTCAAAGTGCGACAGCACTAAAAGCTGAAAAATGGCCTGGGCAAGTGGTTAAGGACTCATTCATGCATGCATCCTAGTACATGGGCACACTGGTGTACATTGTGCAGGGGCTCTACAATGTGTTGCTACAACTGTTTTTTTTTTTTTAACTTTATTGAAGTGTCACAAAATGTAAATGTATGCAACTTTATGCAGTGTTTTTATGCAGCGCAATTCACCGCACATGTATGGAATGAACAGGACACATTGAAAACAATGCAGATCAAGGAACATGGTGTGTGAGCTAGTTTGCGCAGCTGTTAGCTGGGTTGCTATTGCTCTCTAAAAGGGACATTCCTTCTTTATCTAAAATGCAGTTCTACAAACAAGCTCTGGTGGAAGTTTCAGCAGAGCTCAGGGTGTTACACAATGGCTTCATGAACTGAAAGGACTTTATCTAGCTTTCCTCCACAGCCTGTCTGGTGATCTGCTGTGAAGGAAGAGCTGGTAGGGGACAGGAAATACACACATTACAAGGAAGGGGATGGCTACAACTACATGTAACCCTCACCCAGCCTAATGAGAGTCATTGTGAGGCCAGCACAAGGATGGAGACGAGCCGCAGGCAGTTGCTTGATGTAGGTAATGGGGGTTGTGGAGTGAGACATGACGGTGCTGTGTTTAGTCCCGTGCTTGCCTATTACTGCCTGCAGAGCTTCTCTTCCATGAGTGCTGTGCGGCACGTAGGCTGTATTCTGTTTATTATGTGAACGGAAGCTTATGTACAGTTGACTTTTTATTGCTATGATCCCTGTGGGCAGTGCACATTCAGCTCTAATTGATAATTTATGGAGATGTATGTTCATGCTGGCCACAGCTTGTAGTGTGCCTAGGAAATAGTGTCTATCTGTACCAGAGGCTATTGTTGTGATCACGTGACTGTGCTGGTCACATGATGGCTGTGTATGAGCCGAGCAGGCTGGATTGTATGCAGCCACAATGTAACAAATGAAGGTTCAGGTTTATTTATTCACATTTATTTTGTAGCTTGTGATTCATTGCTTTAAGGATCCCTTCACACCATAACTGCACATAAAAATGCAATGCAAAGCTTCAAATAGCATGTGCATCAAAATGCATTCTTAGGTGCTTTGGGTTGCGTTTTTTTTTTTTTTTTTTTTTTTTTTATGCATGTTGACTTGCGTTTTCATGTCATCTATTGTGAGGGGACATGTCATGGAAAGGAGCAAATTGACGACAATTTTTATTTATTTTTATATCTTTTTAATTTTAAGTTAGCCCACGTTCACACTGAGGGCAGGTTTGAAATCCGTGCAAATTCAGCTGAACTTGCACGATCCCAGACCGCCATTTCAGTCCGACTTTGGGGGCAATTTGACAGACATCTGTGCGGGTTCATGCACAGATGGCTATTGAAATTGTCCCCAAAGTTGTGCTGAAACTACTTTTGGGAACTGGTGTGGCGCTGCAAAGTTGGCATTGCATCGATTTGGACAGTGCCATTGCTGACAATAGGCTCCAATTTGGTATGCGATTTGGCATGTAATTGGATCCTGTCTAAATTGTCCCTAGTACCGGTATGTATGAATGTGAGTTAGGGACCTTTAGATTGTAAGCTCCTTGAGGGTAGGGACTGATGTGAATGTACAATGTATATGTAAAAGCGCTGCGTAAATTGATGGCGCTATATAAGTACCTGAAATGAAATAAATAAAATGTCAAATCGGCGCAATGTGAACGTGTGCTACAGTTGTGTTTTCATGTGTGTTTTGATAAAATGCAGACAGATTGCAATCACAACACATGTGTACACGACATTGTGGTGCAAATGAGGCACATAGACAACCTCAATTTGGATCTGGTGTGGAAAAATGCAGATCGCTGCACAATGTGTTCACTTGATATTTGTAGCAACAGAATTTACTATTGATATACTTATGCATCGTAAACTTGCCGTCTGTCACAAAATTTATACCAGGTTGGCTGTTTGGCAGCCTGATGTATGTGACTAATGTTAATCTGGGCAATACTAGTTGAGATCATCCATTATTGGGATTAAAGTACAACTTTAGCTAAGTGTTTTTTATTTGTCTTCCCATTAGGAATCTTTCACCCCCACTTCCTTTTGCCATTGATGTCCAACAGGGATACAAACATTGAGTTAAAAAGCAGCCAAGGTTTAAGACTCTCCAACTATACCAATTCATTGAATATGGTTTTGGTTTGCAAGGGGTGAGGGAGGGTAAAACCGCCTTTACAGGGCCACCAGTTTAAAAAAATAAAATATAAATAAATATATCTCTCTATCTCACTCGATCCCTACCACAGTGCCATTGTGTTCTGCCGGCAAAATATCTGACAGGGTGATTGTGCTGAAGACGATCAATGCGTTGACTTCAGTACCACCAGCCTGCCCATAGATGGATGGAAGTTTGGCTGGTACTTGCTGAACCGGCCAAGATTCTATTTATTTATGGCTGGCTTTAGGCAACCCATAAAGATGTCCGCTAGTGTGTGTGTGTGTGTGTGTGTGTGTGTGTGTGTGTGTGTGTGTGTGTGTGTGTTTGTTGGTTTTTTTTTTTTTTTTTTTCAATCAGCAGGTGGAAGGAGGATAACACCTGATGTGCATTGGCGGAGCAACCGTTGAAAGACTTTCCCCACCATCAAAATACACTGAACAGTGTTACAAGTTATAGCATGCAGCACCGATTGAGCATGGAAGATCCAACCACAGGGTGGTTGTATAGAAGTCTATTGATTTCTATATAACCTCCCTGCCTATACGCGGATTGAAATTTGCCCAGTCCCTGCTGAATTTCAGTTCCTGTATGGCCGGCTTCATTTTAAAACGTAGAGGTACTAGGGCCGCTTCATTATCCAGCTTTTGTGGCCCCACCTTCCCAGTTCACCATGTCTTGTTATTTCAAGAGCAACTGCACTAGGCAGGGTGCTGAAACTAAGCAGATAGTTATCTACCATAGTGTATTATTGTTTACTGACCTCCCCTCCCTAATTCATCCCCAACACATTCTTCTTGGTAATCCTGAATGCTAAAAGAGATAATGAGAAGGGGGGGAGGTCTTGTGACTTGGTTCTACTCCTGCGCTGTAACTCCTCACCCTATCAAAGTCCAACTCCAGCCACAATGTTCCTTTCACATGTTGGATAGAGAGGGGCAGGGTTAGAACCTTTGTTAGATTTTTATTGAAGTTTGGGTGTCCATTGGTGCAATTTCTTTTTACTTTATGTATCTTAATGACCGCACAGAAAGTGGAAGTAATCGATCTAACATTGACACCAATGGAAAAATGTTTGAAATAAAAAAAAACAATGCTGCACCAGTTTGCAGTATTTTGGTTTCCTATTGTCTTGGTCTCCTTCACAACTATGCGCAGGGGTAAAATTTCCGTTTACTTGCAGAAAGAACATGTTTTTTGTGTGCTGCGGAAACGCACACATGCTTTCATTCTCAAAAGCACGCCAATTCACTTTGCCAATGTGCATACGTTGTAGTGCGCCAAAATGCATAATAATGTAACGTGCATTTCGTATGGTGAACGTTTTAACAAAAAAAAAAAATGTGCGTGCACTTTGGTGTAATAACACATGCTGGGCAGCCCATTAAAATGGTTGCTTAAACATGGTACATTTTACCCTACAGAAAAAAACACAACTGCATTGTTACAGGTGTAAACTCGGGCTTGGGGTCCATTCACACTTGTATGCATGCAATGCAGGGCATGAGGCTCATTGCATTAGGTGATCCATTTAAAAACACTGGGCTATAATGCTTAAAAAAAAAAAAAAAAAACTAGAGCTGCACGATTAATCGTTAAAAAAAAAAATCACGATCTAGATTCAACCCCCCTCATGATTTTAATCAGGCATTTCCACTATTCTATGTAAACAGTGCAGATCCGTTCTCTGCTCAGAGCTTAAAAACCTGGCAAATGTTTATCAACATTGGTCAGCGCTGAGAGATAGAGAAACATTGTAACATTTTAGTCTGCAGGCAGCTGAATGTCAACAAACCGGCTGGAAATGCTGCCTGCCATCACTGACCTTATATGGTTATGGCCATATTTGGTCAATAATGTTTCCCAAAACGTCTTTCAGAACAGCACCTGAGAGATCAAGGCTCCTCCCACTAGAGACAGCAAACCCTTTTAAAAAAAAAAAAAAAAAAAAATTCCACCAACTCCTTTCTAGTAACCTTGCAGTTTAACCACTTCCCGACCGGTGCACGCCGATGTACGTCGGCAGAATGGCACGGCTGGGCAAACGGACTTACAGGTACGTCCATTTGAATTCCCCGCCGTGCCACTGCGTGCGCGTGCGCCGGCCGGGAGCTCCGTGAGTCGTGTCGCGGGTCCCGCGGACTCTATCACCGCGGGGATACCCGCGATCGCCTCACGGAGAGGACGAACGGGGAGATGTTGATGTAAACAGCATCTCCCCGTTCTGCCTAGTGACATGTGTCACTGATCTCTGCTCCCTGTCATCGGGAGCAGTGATCAGCATAGTGATGCTGCTAGCCCATCCCCCCTACAGTTAGAATCACTCCCCTAGGACACACTTAACCCCTCCCCGCCCCCTAGTGGTTAACCCCTTCACTGCCAGTGTCATTTACACAGTAATCAGTGAATTTTTAATCGCACTGATCACTGTATAAATGACAATGGTCCCAAAAATGTGTCAAAAATGTCCGACATGTCCGCCATAACGCCACAGTCACAATAAAAAATCGCTGATCACCGCCATTACTAGTAAAAAAAAACTGTATTAATAAAAATGCCATAAAACTATCCCCTATTTTGTAAACGCTATAACTTTTGCGCAAACCAATCAAACGCTTTTTGCAATATTATTATTTTTTTTTTAACAAAAATATGTAGAAGAATACGATCGGCCTAAACTGAGGAATATTTATTATAGCAAAATGTAAAAAATATTGCTTTTTTTTTTTTTTTTTTTTTTTTTTTTTTTCAAAATTGTCGCTCTTATTTTGTTTATAGCACAAAAAATAAAAATCGCAGAGGTGATCAAATACCACCAAAAGAAAGCTCTATTTGTGGCAAAAAAAACCCGTCAATTTTGTTTGAGAGCCACGTCGCACGACCGCGCAATTGTCAGTTAAAGCGACGCAGTGCCGAATCTCAAAAAGTGCTCTGGTCAGGAAGGGGGTAAAATCTTCCGGGGCTGAAGCGGTTAAGGCTAGGTTCACACTTGTGTGGGTGGTTGCAGGTACTAGACTGCGTGTAAATTGCATCAGTTCCTGCAACTAAACTGCACTGCTCCTTTGCAGGCACGCGGGGCTACCATTCATTCTTAATGGCACCCCCACTCATCTGAAAACGCTACATTTTCGACTGCGGGAAAACGCATGGCACAAAAGCTCCATGCGATTTCTCCCAGGCTGCATTTAAAAAAAAAAAAAGGTGCAGGAACTTTTTTCCCTGCATGATATGCAGGCTCAGCAGCCAATTTCAAATGAATGGGCTGTCATGCCCACATAAACGCATCTCACAGAGCCACTTATGTGAACCTAGCCTAATGCAGGACCAGCAAAGGTGCAGGTAGGTCCCTTGGGCTTCCCTGCATCTCCAGCACAGCTGGTAAGTTTGTGGGAACATTTCTTTTGAATAAGGGATGCATTACAAATGTACCTGATGTGTACTTGCATACCTTTTGTGATATACTGAAAAAGGTGAGAGGTGTGGAGGGCTGCTGTAGGTATATGCAGTTACCTCTTGTTGCCTTCACTTCATATCTGCAACAGCTTGACCCCCCCCCCCCCCCCTTACTGACAGATTTTCTTTAAAATGTATTTTTTATTATTTTGCTTTATGTGTGTTTTGCCATCGTAATCTGTATCTGTTGGTTTAAATGATTTAGTATACAAAAATGAGATTCTTCAGTGAATTGGATATACAATGCTATGTATAGTTTAACAGCTAACAGCATTTTAATATGGAAAAAAAATCCTGATGTTTGCAGCCTGGCATATTTCCAGCTTGGACACTTTATCACCAATTGCGTGTTCTTGAAAACTAGTTTAGGCGGTCAGTCCTGAATTGGGCAGTTGTAACAAGAATATACAAAGCTCTCCTCAGGTCAGAGATAACATTCAGAATTTTAGTCTGTTCACAAAAGTAAGTAAAGCAGTGGTAGAATTAGGGGTCTGTCTGGTTTCGGCCAGATAGACCATTGTAAGTACCTTTGTCCCCGTCTGGAGCCTAACGCCCCGGGGGATCAGGGAATTGGCACGTCTGTGTACCCGTTGCACTTTTTTGTGAGCACTCTTTATGTGTGTGCACATTTTTTTTATGCACCGGGTGAAGTTTTTGGGTGTGTTATGCATGCCATAGGCTTTCAATAAAGTGGTAGAATTATTGGGGCCCAGGGGATCCAGGGGTGAAGCAGCTATACTTTGTTCTTAAAGAGGACCTGAATTTTGGAAGTGCCCAAGAAAATACAGATAGAGGACCAGACTAATGATGAGCTTGGGCATTTTGGACTAGGATCCAAACCCACATGTGCGAGCGAGTATTCACCAATCCTATGCGGTGTGGTTCCTTGTGGGCTCTCGCACGTGGGTTTGGATCCCAATTTAGAATGCGCCCGAACTCATCTCTTTTAGTCACTAGTATTGTTTGTAGACTTAATGAACTTGTCTTTTTTCGGCCTCACCTAGTATGTAACTTCCTGTAGATGATTTACCTTTCCTTTTTCTGCACAGTGTCTCTGAATGGAGGTGACCCTCTGGGTAGAGGTAGGGCTTTGCTTCCTCACGTCAGAGCTGCCCCTCAGATGACTGACTACTGGGGAATAATTCAAGAAAGGTACAGAAATCAAAAAATAAATTAGGTAGATGCCGGGAGAATCATGCAATGCAGATCCTTTAAGTCAGGTGTCAGCAACCTGTAGATGATGTTCTACCAGTCAATCATGGCCAGGTGACGGATTGTGGTCTGGGCTTGCTGACCCGGCATCCCAGAGCATTAGAGTGCAATGCAGAGGAGCTACTTGTAAAGTTGGAGCTGTAGTAGACCAGAGCCACATAAACCAATCCCTACTGTAGTGCTGGCTCCTGTCCCATGTGGAGTGTTACCAACTACGCTCCACCTCTTATCCCAGCTAGTGGTCTCCACAATGGTGCCAGGAGCAGGAAAGAAGAGATCTTCAGGTCAGTGTGAAGCAATACACTGGGCATAATAGTATAGGGCTGCTTTCATACTGATGTGCTGTGGACCTGCAGCTTTCCTGCGGGTGTGCTGAGCTTAGCCATAGACATCTTCTACTAAATGTAGGAGTTTTGGTGCACCACACCTGCAGGATATAATAGAAGTCTATGGCAAAGTGCAGCCAACCCAGGAAAGTCGCAGATGCACTGCACTGCACCCGCAGTGCAGGTAAACCTCAGCACATCTGTGCGAAAGTTTAACCCCTTGGACCCCGCAGAAGCATGCAGTTACGAGGTGCTTGCATAGTGGCCCCATTTACTTGAGTGGGTCACAGTTGGCTGGTCGTAGCACCCACCAAAAGCAACAGGAGATTTAATTTAGCTGCTGATGTCTCAGCAGCTAAAGGGGGTAGGAATTGGGGGCAGTAAAATTGCGATTAAACTGTGCTACTCCCCAACTTTATATGTTAATCAACCCTAAAGGTGCTGCTGCCGCCAAATGTAATGAAGATCATTATTTACAAATGCAGCAAGCACTGCTGCTCCTCTTAAAAGCGATCCGAATGTGTTTGACAGGTGGTGAGGAGACGATATGTTGCCTCTTCACCACCTGATTTAAACCCATGATTGCTGTGCAATGCACGCAATTGCGACACGGTAGTACGGCAATTTAAAAGTTTTTAAATCATGTGTGAGGAGGTGACATTGTGCCAGTGATCTTTGACTTCTCCCGTGTTGTTCTGGTAGATCCCACTCTTAAACCACTTCCCTTCCGCAGGCTGTCATATGACGTCCTTGACTTTGAGCGGGGATATCTGAATGATGCCTGCAGCTACAGGCATCATTCAGATATCATCTTTTAGATCCAGGGATTCCCTACACCATAAGAATGATCGTAGCGGCTGGTTAGCCGCTTGATCGTTCTTACGGGCGGCGAGAGAGGATGTCCCGCTACCCTCCGGTGCTTCTACCAACTCACCCCTGCCATCGGTGAGTCAGAGAACTGATCCGCCAGCCACGGATGCTGACTATAGAGATTTCCAGCGAACCAGATGGGCCCCGGAGTCTTTATGATCGCTCGGAAGCCGGGGACGATGTTATGACCTCACGCCCGGCCTCTGCATTCAAACAAACGGCGCTGCCTCGGCTGGGAAGCTGAGATTGTGTGTTTTATTTATTTATTTTTATTTCAGGATTCCCAGCCTATGGGTGAGATGTGGGGTCTTATTGACCCCATATCTCACTTTAAAGAGGACCTGTCATGCTTATTCCTATTATGGTATATAAAAAAACCCAAAGGGTAAAAGCTGCGCTCAGAAACCAAAAACAAAGTAGTGAAAATAAATAATAAAAAAGGAGCTGCCAGCACTCAAAAGTCCAGTATCCAACTCCAAACATACAGTGTA
The DNA here is from genome assembly GCA_037952835.1 of Lithobates septentrionalis. Classification (NCBI taxonomy): domain Eukaryota; kingdom Metazoa; phylum Chordata; class Amphibia; order Anura; family Ranidae; genus Lithobates; species Lithobates septentrionalis. The sequence goes on from JBBDGP010001540.1 coordinate 232,802, forward strand.
AATATATAAAGTGCAGCGCTAAAGATATATGTGAAATATTTAGTACCTTATGAGAAAACGGGATCCTATGAGGTGAATGATCATAAAATTACAGTGAACAAAATATCAAACAATGAAATCAACATATGTAGCAAATACATGTGAAACAGAAGAGGAAACTGAAAAAAAGTCCATGCAGAGATGCTCAATCCAAAAGTAAATACAAAAAAGCACCCATCCGTGAGAGATGTAAAGAATAAACGTCAATAAGGTAATCCACCCTGAAGTGAGTATGTAGATTCTGCTTACCAGATGGCGATGACTGCTATTAAGGCAGTCTCGCCCAGCATAGGGATTAGGGTCTCCCAAAACCAAAGGACACAATACAGGAACAACGGCTTTAGCAGTGGGTCGTTTCCGGAAATATAAAACAAAATGCTCCCATAGTGTAAAAACATATAACAAAGAGGATTTATTGCAATAAAAAGAATCGCACTTACAATGTTGTAGATAACATGAAGCGTAAGTGATATCATAAAACAGCGGTGTCTCCTTGTGCCGCGATTCACTTCCTACACTCGTAAGCCCATCCAAAAGCGTGATGACGCCACCGTCGTAGGCTCCTCCCTACGCGTTTTGTCACGATAGGACGTCATCTGGGGATTGGCCAGGTCAAAAATTCCTATTATGTTTACATTCCTTGTAATAGGAATAAAAGTGATCAAAAAAAAAACTGTTTAAAAAAGTGTCAAAATAGAAAAATAAAAGTAAAATTAATAATAATAATAATAAAAAAATAAATAAAGTGAAGCCCCCGTGTGCTCGCACGCAGAAGCGAACGCATACGTAAGTCTCGCCCACATTTGAAAACGTTGTTCAATCCACACATGTGAGGTATCGCCACGAATGTTAGAGTGAGAGCAATAATTCTAGCCCTAGACCTCCTCTGTAAGTGGAAACATGTAACCAGTAAAATTATTTTAAAGCATCGCCTATGGGGATTTTTAAGTACCGAAGTTGGTGCCATTCCACGAGCATGTGCAATTTTGAAGCATGATATGTTGGGTATCTATTTACTCAGCGTAACATCCTCTTTTCACATTATGCAAAAAATTGGCTAACTTTGCTGTTTTGTTTTTTTGTTTTTTTTTTAAGCATGAAACTTTTGAAAAAGCGTTTGAAAAATTGCTGCGCAAATACCGTGTGAGATAAAAACTTGCAACCACCACCATTTTTTTCTCTAGGGTCTCTGTTAAAAAAACATACATAATGTTTGGGGGTTCTATGTAATTTTCTAGCAAAAAAAATTATGATATTTACATGTAGGAGAGAAATGTCAGAATTGGCCTGGGTGGCAAGTGGTTAAGATTGCCTACCCCTGCTTTAAGTGAACCAAAGGCCATTAAACCTTTCGCTGCCAGAGCCATTTTGCATTTGCAATTTTGCAAATAGTTTTAGGTCTGAAGAGTTATTAAAACCTTCAAACAGTATATATTTTCTGAAATCAGACCCTGGAGAATAAAATGGTGGTTATTTCAAATCTCCATATCACAAGACAGCGAAACAGTTTAACAAGCGCTTAATTTCAGTAAAAAATACACTAACATTAATTTTGGTGCACATAAATGCAATAAATTACCCATTTTTTGGTAAAATATAAAATGAGGTTGTGACAAGTAAATTCTAGCCAATATGCCAACATTTTACATAAGTGATGCTTTAAAAGCTTACGTAGGTCATCATTTTAGAGGTGAATAGTGGCCCTACAATTATTGCTCCCACACTAATATGCGCAGCGATCTGTAACGTGTGTAGCCCTTTTGTTTTTTGGGGGTGGGTGGAGATTATGAGAAATGGTCCTCCCCAAACAGGATGTTGCGCTATAGGTAAGTAAGAAAACCAGAACCTTTGCTAAGTGGATGAGTGGGTTTGATAATAAAATTTGCAGTGCCTCCACCCAGGACAGGGCCTCTGTAAACACAGGGGATTCTCTTCCTTGGAAATTACCCAATAATCTAATCAAAGTAATTGGAAGCAGAGGAACTACTGCAACCAGCATATGACATTAACTATATTTGTATAGATGCGCACCAGTTCAAAAATAATAAAAGCTTCATATAAAAAGAGAATATTAACAGTATATACATCCTATAAGCAAACAGAAATTATCCGCAAAGGGCCCGATAGGAGTCCTGGTGAAATTATGCACATACAGTATACTCAAGCGTGTTTATATATAGATATTAAGAGTGATACCTGCAGATGAATATTGTACCAAAGTCCAGTTGCAGGAGCCCCTCGGGATGATGCGGCATCTGTTTTTGTGTTGGAGACCTGAAGACCAGATCAGCGGTGGATGGGGGGGGGGGGGGGAGATCCTCCAACTGTTGTCCAACCAGCCTGGATGGAACTTCTCACCAGCAGGAACTGTGGTGTGGCACTTTAATTGTAGTGAAACTGAGTCAGCCTACCTACTCTGTGCTTTAGTCCCTTCGGAGTAGTTTTTGAATAACGAGCAGTATATGAACTCTACTGTAATAAACAGGTTCAATTACTAATGTACAGTAATGTGACATGAACATACATAAAGTAGCACAGACATTACTATCTGGCACTGTGCATGTGAAAGAATAACAAAGGCAGGGAAGAGATAATCTGTCTGTCATAAGGATTTAGATATACGCTCAGCAGCTACAGTTAAACTACTAGACAATAGCAATACTTCCATAATAGTCTCTTATGGCCCAGGATTTAGCAGCATGGACAGAAAATGTGGCTGAGACTTTCTTTCTCTCTCCACTTCCTCCTCCTGGGGTTTCAAAGCCAACAACAAGGGACAGGAAGTGCATATTCTATTTATAGGCATTTACAAATTAAGACAGTAGGAGGCATCAGATCCCTATACATATATTAGTGCAATTGAGGGCGTCGCATGTAGGTGCCCCCAATGTGTGTCTTTACATATGTGGTGGTGGGTGGGATCAAATTTTGAGTGCCTAAGTGTACCTTTTTTATTTATTTTTTTTTTTTTCACTTTTCCATCTAACGTTCTTTCTCTCACACTGGGGACTTAACTGACACCATTAAAGGCAAGGTATATTTTTCCTTATCTATGGGTTGTGGCTGTATTGAAATAGCTGCCAGTGCAGTGCCACAGCATCTGACGTGAATGAGCCCTAAAGCTCTTTTACTGCGTGTTACCAGTAAGACATTAATGGCCCTGGTCTGGGCAAAAGTCTTTTTCAAGTGAAGATTTCTCTCCAGTCTGCAGCACAGTAATGATATAACTATACCTGGGAAATTTTACAAATCATAAAATTGGAGCTTAAAGTGATTGTAAAGTATCGTTTTTTTTTTCCTATAAAAATAACAAACACGTTATACTTGCCTGCTCTATGTAGTGGATTTGCACAGAGCAGCCCGGATCTTCCTCTTTTTGGGTCCCTCTTCTGTGATCCTGGCCCCTCCCTCCTGTTCAGTGCCCCACAGCAAGCAGCTTGCTAAGGGGGCACCCTAGCCGAGTCTCAGCTCCCTGTGTCCATTCAGACACAGAGCCCCGGTCCCGCCCCCTCTCTCCCCTGATTGGCTAGATGATTTTGACAGCAGCGGGAGCCAATGGTGTCGCTGCTGTGTCTCAGCCAATCAGGAAGGAGAATCTCGGACGGAGACACTCGTGGACATCGCTGGACAGAGAGGAACCTCGGGTAAGTGTTAGGGGAGCTGAGGAAGGCTGCTGCACACAGAAGTCTTTTTATCTTAAAGTGGAGGTCCACCCTAAAAAAAAAAAAAAAAAATTGCATAAAAAAATTGAGGAAAAAAATTTAAATTTTTTTTCGACTCGCCCTAAATGGCTGTTGCTAGGCAGTCTTCCTAATCTGCCTCTTCCTACACCGCGGTGATCTTCAGTCTTCTCCTCCCCGTGTTGTCTTCTGGGGAATGGGGCGCGGTGTGTTATGGGAACTGTGTGTCTTTGTGTCCCACAACACATCGTGTCCCATTCACAAAGTGCTGCGCGACTCGCGCATGCGCAGCAGGAAACAGGCAGTGAAGCCGTAGGGCTCCACTGCCTGTTTCCCTTAGGATGGCAGTGCTGGGACCCGAGAGCCGAGGGACGGGTCGGCCTCAGGTGGCCGACATTGCGGGCACCCAGGACAGGTAAGTGTGCTTATTTAAAGTCAGCAGCTACAGTGTTTGTAGCTGCTGACTTTTAAATGTTGTTTTTCCCGGCTGGAACCCTGCTTTAATGCATGGAATGCATTAAGATAAAAAAAAAACTTCTGCCTTTACAATCTAAGTACAGAGTACAGGTGTCGGAGGTATGCAATGTACACAGTGTCAGGGTCCAGGTCTGGTAAAGTACATGCAGTGCGGAGTCAAATGCTGGTAATGTACAGGGTGCAGCTGTATGTAACATACATATTTTAGGAGTCGGGCGAATATACAGCCCAGTGCACAGTACCCCCTGTGATTTAATTTCACCACCATCTTATATACAGAACAGCAGTATCACTTATGACATACATACACATTGCATACACAATACATCAACTGTATGCATAAACATACATACAACCCTTACCTCACTGGTGGTATTGCTGGACAGCTTTTCCTCCTCTTCCTCCCTAGTCCTCTCCTGGCAGCTGGTAAATGCAGGGCATGCATGACTGAGAAATGACATCACACATGTTGCGCCTTGTTTTTGTAACAAAAATTCCAGAGATTGAAAAATTCTGGTGTTGACCTGGCAACTTCAGCTAAATTCTGGGATAGATATGTAGCACTGACCCCCGAAGGAGCTGCTGTATTTTATTTGGGCTTTGTTACCCCTTTGATTTCTCTCAGTCCCCCTGACACAACTGTGGTGTAATAGTGTGCAGTCAAAAAACCTTAAAGACAAGTTCACAATACACAATTTAATATACCTCTTTGGCTTTACCTTTTGGTCTCCAGTCTCCACTTGGCCAATAATGCGAAGGAAAAAACACCCACACAATTCTACTTAAACAAGAACTTTGTTTACTGTATTTGCTTTAAAGTAAAACAATACATTGGTTGTACTATCAGACCAATGTAGTCTCACAGTCAACCGACTTCACTTACAAAGATATTATACAGATGTAAAGTGTTTGAAATAACTTGTTGGTAATGTGTTAAAGAACATAGGATAAATGTCAGAGTGAATTGATCTCACTATGAGCACTATCCTATCCGCACTTTGTTACTATACACTAAATCGGAGACTAATTTGATAAAGTATAGTACAATATTTAGGGAGCTCCTATTATCTGATATCACAGAAATCTTAATATGGCAAAAAAAACAAAGCCTTGTGTTTTATTAGACAGTCCTTTTCTTCTTTCTTCTGCTAGCAATGAACAAAGTGAATTTTCAATCCAATGGTTAGTTACTCCCGATTAAAAGCAAGCCGGATATTTAATCAAAGTTATGCTGAAGCCGTACTGCAGCTATCTCTTATGCCAATGACACAGTACCAATTCCTCAATGAGACACAGGCCCGAAGCCTAATTTTAGCTCGGTCTAATCCTCTTGACTTTGCTTGTGGGACTATGGGTCCCAGCAACTCTGTATTGTACAGATGAATGTGTAAAAGTGCACCAAGGAATCTTTGGGCAACAGCCCTCTCACCTAACCAGGTCAGTGTTGTCAGACAGTTCCACTCCGGTGTACTGTGTGCTGTCGCCGGCCGGCTGGCACCTCCGCACTGGTGTGTCGCAGTATTGCTGCTCAGATCGCTCTTCCGTGGAGGTAGGCCGCACTGCACTGGAGACCTCACACAGATCCTCCCAGGCTGGCCATGCGCGACGAAGAGCTAAGATGGTTGCGCCGAGCCCTTTTATAATCTTCCCACAATGCAGTTCTGTTCTCCTGATGTTCATGGGAGTTAATGGGCATGATGGGTAGGTCAAGTTAATGTCCAAATGTAAACAAACAAAACACTTCCATGTCAACTTCTTGAATGATCAAAAATAAAGAATGCAGTCCTTTCAAATTTTGGCCGCTAGATGGCGCCAGATGCTAAGATTTAACATACATTAGGTTACATCCCAAATATGTGACCGCTACAGATATATTTGATGTAAATAACTGTATGAATGTATTTGTGTTTTTATATTTCTGTGTATAATTTGCAGTCAAATTTGCATTGGAGGGCAGCCACTTTTGTTGATTATATACATGGACATGTACTGTAAATTACTTAATGACCTAGCCCCCATTCACACTTCAGTGTTTTGAAGCTGGAAGCTTAAAGAGGAGGTCCGCCCACCGCTGCAAAAATTAAAAACCAGCAGCTACACATACTGCAGCTGCTGGCTTTTAATAATAGGACACTTACCTGTCCTGGAGTCCAGCGATGTCGGCACCGCAGCTGATGTTTCCATCAGCTGTCGGGTGCTGCCACCGCCATTGCAGGTATAGGAACCTGGCAGTGTAGACTTGCGGCTTCACACTGATAACCCTACTGCGCATGCACGAGGCTCCACTCCTCTCTCCTACTGGCCCGGTGACGGGAAAGAGGAGGGAGCCGAACCGTGACGTCAATATCTGCGGCTCCCCCCGAAATGTGCCAATTGTGGCACCGGAGGGGGGTAGGAAACAAGGTTGGGTGGAACTCCGCTTTAAAGCGAAAGTAAACCCATCTATTTAACAGCTTCAAAAAAACGGTACATTTCCGGCATGTAACTGTCACATTGGATGTGATCTCAACCAACTGTCAAGGGATGGCAGCATCCTTGGCTGAAAACAATAGGAGGGTTTACTTCCACTTTGAAGCATCAATCCCATGCTTTGAAATTGCCTCTGTTCACACTTAAGCATTTACACGCTTGTAACTAAAAAAAAATACATGAGCTGCTTCGATGCTGAATCTGGCTTTTGTGGCCTCAATGAGGGCGTGCATTTTTCAGGTGCTCTTATAAGTCTATGGTGCTAAAAGTGTGCAATTCTACCCTAAAGAAGCTCCTGATAGGCATTTACGTTTCAAAAAAGAATGAGGGGGAAAAAAAAAAGATGTAAAAATAAACCCGCCTCAATATTGCCTGCATACACTACTCAAGTGTAAATAAGGGTCTACTGTGGTCGAATCCTTGAAAACCTTAAATCCCTGTGAGGGCTACAGATGCCCAAAAGCAACATTCAGAATCCAGACCTGCATCCAGGTTGTACAGTGTACAGGTCCTTTAAGACAACACTGTAGATGGCACCTTCAGAGGGCTAGCAGACTTCTTTGAGTATTCTTTCATGCCCCTGTGTATTCTCCCAGGCCATCACCCAAGTCCTTGTGAGAGACTGGTCTTTTCCCAGCTCCTACTTCTAGCAGCGTCATGCTCCATGCGCCTCTCAATCCTGGTTCAGCTTTCTTTATCAAGCAGGACAGCTTCCGAGGGCCACTTTTGGCTATCTTCCATCTCAGAGCACATGCTAGGCCTCACACGGGCTACAGGCCTAACAAGTCAGAACTCGGCAGCACCCCACCTGGCCAAAGCTTGGGGAAAGAAAAATCTCTCAAGGCCCACCCCAAATATTTATATCCTCCCCCAGCATGCCCCACTGACAATAAACCTCCTGGTGGTGGGACAGAGAGAACATAAATATTTATAACTCCACTTTGCTGTGCTCTTTCACTGCAAAAGGCGGAGGTTCCAGTGACACCTACTGGTAGAAGGCAGAAACAGCAACACCAAGCTTAGGGAGGACCAAATGAGTACAGCACTATAAATCATCTTGGGCTGTTTACTACCCAGCAAACTAAATTAAGATAGTGATGGTATAAACAAAGAAAAAAAACTTTGCGCCAATAAGTAAAAAAAAAAAAAAAAAATCAAATTGCCAGCAGCAGTGTAAATGTAAACCGAATGGCGTCACAATGAAATAAGAGTTGAACAGTGCGCTCAGCTAGTGCAAATTACAAACTTACAGACCATTAAACAAATTGCAATACAATTTTTTATATAAATGAACAGTCCCAGTCCCCACTTCGTGGTGAAGTAAAATGCTCGTGCATTAATCAGATAAAAGGTGCTCCAATTCAATGTGCAGACACAGGTACCCCACAAGGATGTGCACTCGCCCTTATGAATGGACCATCTATCGCTAGAATAATCACTTGCGTTTTGTTGGGATAATGTGACCCATAGATGGTATATGCAGATCAGCTTGACTTGAAATGGTCCTCCATGGATGGAGGAAGTGAAATTACAGGGAGGCTCCCATAGTGAAAAACTGTTTGTTTATTAAAATAAAGATGTAAAAAATATTTCACTCGCATTTTAAGGTGCCTATGCCTGGCACCCGGTGTGATCAACATGTGTAATGATAGGGAAAACCCGGCCAGACTCCGTTAGGACGCTGCTGGTAAGCCTCAGTCAGTTCCCTAGGTTAGCGTTTCCGGTCGGATATGTGGTCACGATGACGTAATCAAAGCTTGACGTGTTTCAGCCAATAGGAATGGCCGCCATCAGGAACTTCCTGACTGTTCATTTATATAATTGTGAGGCAATTTTTTTTAATGGTCTGTAAGTTTGTAAATTGCACTAGCTGAGCACAGTGTTCAACTCCCCTTCTTTTTTTTTTTTTTTAATTAGAATGAAATCTGCTGATAAAATCTTCAGCATTCAACACTTAAGGTTGTCAGATGCCTGCGCCCCCCCCCGCTGCATGCTATGGTGTGACCTGCCAGCCGCCATAACACTAATCTTTCCCTTCAGAGTTGCAGTGTTTTTTTGGGTGTGGGGTTTCTGACAACCCCCTCGCCCTACCAAATGAATTCATGTTTCTGTCTCCCCTTCCCTTTTTTCCCTTTCTTGTGATTCCTTGTTAGTCTTGTCAATAAAATTTCAATTAGAGACATGCATATGATGCATGCTTTTTTCTAGGGATGCACCGAAATTTCGGCCACCGAAACATATCGGCCGAAAATGGCCCTTTCGGCAAAAAGCCGAAAGAGAATTTTTGCCGATACTGGCGCCAAAAAAGGGGCGGGGCCACCCCGCTTGGTGTCGCACATGTTTGATCCCACACGCCCCTCAGAGTCTCCCCTCCCTCCTCCTCCTCTCACTCCTGTCCTACACAGCCTCCCCAGTGCCTGGTAATGAATGTCATGCTCACACGCTGTATGTCAGAGATCTGAATTGCCATGCAGCCGATGTCCCACCATCTAGACCGCCTCTTGTGATAGACGGCACTCTGATCCAATGCTAGGAATCATTGTGCCGTGTGTCATCATAGGAGGCGGGGCATCGGCTGCACGGTGATTCAGATCCAGCTCTGACACACAGCATGTGAGTGTGACTTTCATTACCAGGCACTGGGGAGGCTGTGTAGGACAGGAGTGAGAGGAGGAGGGAGGGAGGGGAGACTCCTGAGGGGCGTACCGGGAGGAAACTGGCTGCACAGCGATTTAGATCTAACACACAGCGTGACATAGCATTACCAGGAACTGGGGAGGCTGTACGTGATGGGCACTGGCAGACTATACATGATGGGCACTGGCAGGCTGCAGAACATGGGCACTGGCAGGCTGCAGAACATGGGCACTGGCAGGCTGCACATGATGGGCACTGGCAGGCTGCTACATATAGACACAGGCACTGGTGAGGCTGCATGATGGGCACAGACAGGCTGCTACAACTGACTAGTAGGCTGCATCTGAAAGGCACTTGTGAAGCTGCATTTGATGGACACTGGTGAGACTGCATTGATCTCCTGTACCATGTCTGCAGTCTCTGACCATCTCCTGTACCATGTCTGCAGTCTCTGACCATCTCCTGTATCATGTCCTTAGTCTCTGGCCATCTCCTGTATCATGTCCCCAGTCTCTGACCATCTTTTGTAGCATGTCCCCAGTCTCTGACCATCTCCTGTACCATGTCCCCTGTCTCTGACCATCTCCTGTACCATGTCCCCAGTCTCTGACCATCTCCTGTATAAAAATATTTTTTAAAAACAGTCACTTTCCGTTTCGGTGCTGTTTCGGTATCGGTTTTCGGGATCAAGGAAGATTTATTTTCGGTATCGGTTTCGGCCCCAAAAAACCCATTCGGTGCATCCCTACTTTTTTCCACTTCTGTGGCTCCACATGCAGGATGTCAACAATCACACACCGTGTTAATAATAATAATAACTTAATGTGTGAAATATATATATATTCATGCTTGTGTGTGTGTGTATATGTGTGTGTATATGTATGTATATATATATATATATATATATATATATATATATATATATATATATATATATATATATATATATATATATATATATATATATATATATATAATTTTTCCCTGACGACAGGTCTTCTTTAAATAACACATTTAGGATGTAAACAGCAGGTTGGTCTGATTGTACTGCTGGCCATTTACATTAGTCTGATTATTTTGTTTGTTTTGTTATTTTCAAGCTATCAGGAACTTTGTATTATAAATGCCTATCCAATCTCCTAGAAAGGTTCATGCAAACAAACCTTTGAAGGGCCCAATGTCCTCTAGCATCAAATTCTTGATGTTTTGTCGCTCCCAGAAACCCGCAAGTGGTGCATATAGCCGGCCATAAAAGTGAATTGCTGTATACACTGGTAATTGGTATTTGTTTGTGTAAATGCCAGTGCTCTTTTGCATCAGTGTTTATGTATGCGTTGATGCATTTCCAAACATGAACACAGAAGCAACTAAGTTTTTTGTTTTATTAGGGGTAATTACTTGGATGGGGAATAGGAAATATGGGATGCCCAACTTGATGGCAGCAAAACCAGGGGCAACTTCCTCCCTATGTATGTCTCTGGTTTGTCTCCTCTTCTTCTCTATGTACAACTCCCAGATTGATCTCACTCCCAACTGCTGACAGTTCCTGATAGAAAAGCAAAAGCCACTTAAAGTGGTTGTAAAGGCAGAAGGTTTTTTTTATCTTAATGCATTTTATGCATTAAGTTAAAAAGCCTTCTGTGTGCAGCAGCCCCCCTAAGGCTGAGTTCACACTTTCGCGCATGCAGCTCACATCAGGGGTCTTGTGCATTCAGCCCGAATTTTTGGCTGAATGTGGACCTGATGAGGACCAAAAGACGCACAGGGCTCCTGTGCAAATTCGAACCAGAGCCGCAGCGGAGATGTGTGAACTGGCTCTATAGAGAGCCGGTCACAATCTCCTGCTATTGCGGATTGGATGCGGCGAACCTGCATCCAATTCGCAATAGTGTGAACCCAGCCACATACTTGCCTGAGATCCAGCGATGTTGCACAAGAGACTCGGCTGTCCAGGACTCAACTTCTCATTGGCTGAGACAGCAGCATCATTGACTCCAGCTGCTGTCATTGGCTCAGTGAGCCAATGAGGAGAGAAAGGGGGTGGGGCTGGGCCACAGCTCCATGTCTGACTGGACATAGGGAGCTGCGGCTCAGCTTGGGTGCCCCCATAGCAAGCTGTTTGCTGGTGGGGGCACTCAACAGGAGGGAGGGGCCAAGAGCACAGAAGATTGTGAGAAGAGCAGGATCTGGGATTCTCTGTGCAAAACCACTGCACAGAGCTGGTAAGTATAACATGTTTGGTATTTTTAAGGGAAAAAAAACAAGACTTAAGTATCACTTTAAGGATTAGGAACACTCGATCCCTTTTGGAAAGTAGCACTATGTAGGTTGCATACAGGATTAATTCCAACTCCATCGTAGACACTGATCCCAATTATACTGACTGTAGGAACTACCAGCTCACTGTTTCTTCAATGGTCAATCTGGTTGCTACTGAAGATCTCCCAGGGATAAGTAAAGGAAGATTTAAGGCCAACACTGTTTTCCAGAAAGGCTTACTACATGTGACAGTCTTTCCCCTTTCAAGTTCCTGACCACGCTGATGTACTCGCACTGTCCACCTTGCTCTTGCGGCCTCTTAGGTAAAATTCCTTTTGAAATTGTGATGCTGTTAGGATCTTCCAAGGCACAGTTCCCCCCCCCCCCCCCCGGCAAGGGTTCTACTCAAGGGCTACCAACAGTCTCCTCAGCACGCCATCTTCCACCGGACTCCCTACCAGCATGACTCATTCATATTTAAGGGCTGGCTTAGCCACCATGTGAGACCCACTGCCTGGGGATTGGCCAAACTCCTTTAAGTATGCAGATTAACCCTCGCTTCCAGAAAGTTCTTCAACCTTCCAGAACCAGGGGTGGGAGCACCCGAGACCTGCCCGTATGAGTCATCCAGCCCTGAACTGCAGTAAACCTTTGACCCAGATTCAGAGACTCATTTTACCATGAGCCAAAGCATGAATTTGCCTGCACTTACACTAATGGCACACTAGAGGGAACTACAGTGGTATTACACCAAAAAAGAAGAATTTGCTATGCGGTTTACCAATTCTCCCCCAATCGACAATGTTCCTGTTCAAGTCGAGAGTGGAGACACCCTAAGACAGGAATTGTGTTACTGACTGGATCACCAGGTAAAAATAAAGGTGAGGGGGGAGCCTTAAAAAGGGAAAAGAAAACTAATACTGTACAGCCATATTTAAAGATTGGTATGCTGTAATATACTATATTACACTTTTGGTTTTGGGTTTAATACCGCTTCAATTTTATAGAGTTAAGAGAATGTTGTGTAAGCATGGAAAGTGCATTTGTGAAGCCTCAAACTTCCAAATCTCAAGGGTTGTTCTAAGCTGAACAGCTCAGCGCAGACTTCCATATTCTCCTATCAGAGTGTTGCAACTACCCAAATTTTCTGGGCGATGTGTAGGCCACACAAAGCTGTTGTTTTCTGGGCAGCTGAATGGTAGTGCATGCAGACAAAAGCTGAAATAATCAGACATTGGATCATCTGCATCCACTACCTTTTTATGAGTCTACCCTAAAGCCTCGTACACCTAAATGATCTGATGGTCCGATATTCTTATTCTTATTTTATTTTTTTTCATGCTAGTCTCATATCAAAAGCCAATAAGTTACAAAAACTCTTGTAAGACAGAATACAACTTCGGAAGTGATGTAATGTGTTCTTTCGATTCTGAGCCTTGGCCTTGGTCACTCAAGGTGTTTTTTTTTTTTTTTTTTTTCGTACAAATGTTATACTAACTGCTCAAACTGTCCGTTCTGTTATCTTACAAAACAAACTTTTGTGCTTATCCCTTCGGATATTTTCTCAAGAATTATCATGATTGGCTCTCAAAAGCTGTGTACTAATGAATAGGTTATTGGATGATGGCTCCAAATGTGTGGTTGTTTTTTTTTCGCACGATATTCTTATTGTGTGTACTAGGCATAAAGGAGATTTTAAACCAATTCCCATAATCTCCTTTTAGCGTTATCATAATGTAATTTCAAAAGTAATATTCAGTCTGTAGTGTTCAACAAAATAGTACCTGCTGATCCTGCCATTAACATTGAGGTCTGCATTGTCCATCTTAGTACCCATCCGGAATCCAGTCCAGAGCAATGATGTGGATGTAGTCAGGTAGTGTTTGGAGGAGATCAGCAGCACTAAGATACAAAAAAAAAGGAATAAGAAAGTTGAAAACCATATTTTGAATAGAAAGTTTTAGTTCACCAAACTAAAAATGCTGCCCACTTAAGGTTTAGCTCTACTTTAATGCGGCAGTGTGGTATAGAGATGATACAGAGATTGCCTGATGAAGGTGCACGCATGCTCCCACTCTCTCACCATCCGGAAGTGACGTGTCCAGCCTCCCCTGAGCTGAATCTGAGAACCAGGAAGCGTTGGGAGCCACCATCGCAGCCGGGAACATCGACTGCCTCTCCACCTGCGAGCCGACCGCCTTCCCCCAGAAGTGGATGAACTTCCTATACCATTTCACATGCGCTGTAATCTCTACAATCTTGTGAGCTTAAAATCATCTGTCCTATATTAAAATGTTTTTATCAAGCTGCACTTAGATGGTGCTGCTCTCTTCTTTGTTTGGTACAGAGATGAGCACAATGAAATCGGTGATCCTTCATAGAACTCGCCAACAACAGGATTGCTAAAAACATTGTTAAAATGACTTGCCTACTTCATTGTGTCATTCCCTTGCTGGCGCTCTACCACGGGCACTGGTGGTTAGGTACTGTGAAGTAAATGGTGCCAGTGTGTCGTAAATGATGCATCACATGGTTTTACTTTTTTTGAATATCACAAAGTGACATTTGATCTTTATTAACCACAGCGGGTTACGATGTGGTGTGCTTCAACAAAAGACTTTGCAATGAAAAAAACACAGCATGTTCTACCTTCTTCTTTTTATTTTTATTTTTTTTTAATTTTTTTTTTTTTCTTCTTTTTTTTTTTCTTCTTTTTTTTCTGTGCACCCCACTGCAGCACAGGGATTTGACCTGAACTAATAGGACATAAGGCAAATTGCCTTGTCTGTGTGTTGGGCGAGGCCGCCTAGTGTAGCCCAATGCCTATGGTGTTAATCTTCTGTGTCTTACTAACAGCTTACTATAAGGCCTGGTTCACACCTATTCATTTTTTATTTTTTTTGTGCATTTTCAGTTTTGCAAAAACACACTACAGTCCATTTAACATGGTTTCCTATAGGTCACGTTCACATCTGTGCATTTTATGGAAAGGGCCAGGGACTTTTTTTAATGGTTTTTGGTTCCATGGACTTTTGGTTTAAAAGCATGTATTGAAAAAAAATGCAAAATGCATCTGCAATATGCAACCTGCATAGGTGTGAACCAGCCCTAAGGCTCCATTCACACTAGCGCGTTTTT